>VUYV01000835.1:0-51332 GCA_008711295.1 Anarhynchus alexandrinus | reverse complement strand
TTTTTGTTTTTTTTTTTTTAAATCTTTACTTGGCATCTGCAGCTTATAGAATCATAGAATGGTTTAGGTTGGAAGGGACCTTAAAGATCATCTAGTTCCACCCCCCCTGGTATGGGCTTATGCATCTATTCTTTGGACTCTGGCTCTGTGTTTAGCAAGAACTTGCCTTAGTGTTTCATAGCAGTCAGGTAGTCTGTTGTCCTAACAAACCTGAGCATGGATCAGCTAACAAGCTCCCAGCTGCTCTTTTCGGTTTGACTCTCCTGATAGGAATACTTCCCCCATCCTCAAGGTGCTGCACGTAAAACTGCAAAGACATTTTTGTTCCATTGGTTTGAGTTTTTGAGCCTAGGCCGTAATGACACAAACACAGATTGGGAATTGTATTGAGTTTGCATGGCAAGGTTTTGGTAGCAAGGGGGCTACAAGGGTGGCTTCTGTGAGATGCTGCTAGAAGCTTCCCCTGTGTCTGACAGAGCCAATGCCAGCTGGTTCCAAGACTGACCCATCGCTGGCCAAGACTGAACCTATCAGCAACGGTCGTAGCGCCTCTCAGGTAACATAATTAAGAAGGGGTAAAAGAAAAACCTGCATGGCAGAGGCCAGAAGAGCGGAGTGAGAATATGTGAGAAACAACTGTGCAGACACCAAAGTCAGTGAAGAAGGAGGAGGAAAATGTGCTCCTGGTACTGGAGCAGAGATTCCCCTGCAGCCCATGGTGAAGGCCATGGTGAGGCAGGCTGTCCCCCTGCAGCTCATGGAGGTCCACAGTGGAGCCTGCAGACCGCTGCAGACCGTGGAGGACCCCACACTGGAGCAGGTGGATGCAGCTAAAGGAGATTGTGACCCTGTGGGATACCCATGCTGGAGTAGGCTCCTGGCAGGATCTGTGGCCCCATAGAAAAAGGAGCCCACGCTGGAGCAGGTTTGCTGGCAGGACTTGTGACCCCATGGGATGTCCACGCTGAAGCAGTTTGTTCCTGAAGGACTGCACCCTGTGGAAAGGACTCATGCTGGATCAGTTTGTGAAGAACTGCAGCTCATGGGAAGGACCCGTGTTGGAGAAGTTTGTGGAGGACTGTCCCTCATGGGAGGGACCCCTTGCTGGAGCAGGAGACGGAGTGGCAGAGACAACGTGGGGTGAACTGACTGCAACTCCCATTTCTCATCCCTCTGCACTGCACGGGGGGAAGAGGTAGAGAAAACTGGGAGTAAAGTTGAGCCCAAGAAAAAGGGAGGGGTGGGAGGAAGGTGTTCTTAGGATTTGTTTTTATTTCTCATTACCCTACTCTGATTTGATTTGCAATAAACTAAATTAATTTCCCCAAGTTGAGTCTGTTTTGCCCATGACAGTAACTGTTGAGTGATCTCTCCCTGTCCTTATCTCAACTCATGAGCCTTTTATTATATTTTCTCTCCCCTCTCCAGCTGAGGAGGAGGGAACAGCTTGGTGGGCACCTGGCATCCAGCCAAGGTCAACCCACCACAGGGATTCAACTAGATTTAGTCTTTGGTCCTTCAGTGATCTGGCAGAGCAAGAAAATTGGTCTCAAAAATCAAATGTTCCAGGCTGTATGTTGGTTAACATGAAAAATCTGCAGTTATATTAGAGACCAGCCTGCTCAGAAACTTTTGGTTTCCTTTCAAGTGTGTAGCATGTTGTATTTTTAATTTCCCTTTTAAATTCAGAGTTCTTTTCTCTTCATTGATTTTCAAGCTTTCTAATCTGATAAATTTAGCAAGTTACATTTTTGGAATGTATACATATTCTGACACATATATAGAGACTCCTTTGACGTCAGTGATAGGTGTCATACATGACCTGCTGGCAAGTTTACAGTCCTTAAGCATTTGTAACAAGTACCACTACTTAGATTTAAAGCAAGATTTAAAATAACTTTAGGCTGACTACTTGCCTGTCATACTAATTACTCCACTGTAGTTACACTATTCTTCTTCCCTTTGTAGATCTCATTCTGTCATGCTGTACTATCTCTTGGATTTTTTATGTTTTCTTTTCTTCTACCTGCCATTTGCTATTATTGTTACCAAAGGAAGTTCACAAAATTGGCATAATTACTATTTTCCTTTTGAGTTAGTTAACCCTAATGAGACATTAATTTTATTCATTAATATGGTATATGAGATATTTCCCAGCAATGGGTTGTGCTTCACAGATAGAAATGAAGCAAGATTTTGCTTTGTACTATAAATCATTTCAACAGGGTAAAACATTCGGTACTCTTTTTTTCATAGTGAGAAGCAGACTAGTAGATTTTTTTTCTTTGCAGAAACTGAGTGATTCATGTACGTGTGAACAGGTGTGTTGACATCTTGTGACTAGCCAGGATTTGCCTCCTTTGCCTTTAGAGAAACCCGCTACTCCTCTCTGCATTACGATTCTGTCACTCTGGGAAGAAACTTCCCAGTGATAGGTTTTTACTGTCCAGAGGGACCTAGAGTAGAAGATTTTGTGTTTCAAACATGGATGGTTTCTCACAATGAAGTATATGAGGAAAAAGAAAACAACCCCCCAAAAAAACAAAAATGATCAGAGGGATGGAACACCTCTCCTATGAGAGAGTTGGGATTGTTAAGCCTGGATGAGGTTCCAGGGCGACCTTATTGCAGCCTTTCAGTACTTAAGGGGGCTTATAAGAAAGACGGGGACAGACTTTTTAGCAGGGCCTGTTGTGTTGGGACAAGGGGCAATGATTTTAAACTAAAAGAGGGAAGATTTAGACTAGATATAAGGAAGACATTTCTTACAATGAGGGTGGTGAAAGAGTAGAACAGGTTGCCCAGAGAGGTGGTACGTCCTCCTTGGAAACATTCAAGGTCAGGTTGGACGGGGCTCTGAGCAACCTGATCTAGTTGAAGATGTCCCTGTTCATTGAAGAGGGGTTGGAGTAGATGACCTTTAAAGGTCCCTTCCAACCCAAACTATTCTATGATTCTAAAAGGTTCATGCTGTTTCCTTCTTCCAAGTGTACAAAAAACGGCCCCCAGTCTTCCACCCTCCTTTCAATGCATTATATTGAACAGAATTTCTCTGAAGGGGAAAGATGACCACAGACCCCCCAGCTCCAGGTCATTGTTAAAGATGCATGGCTTTCCTTTCACTGGTTCCTCTAACCTTAGTGGGAAGTGTGAATATGTCCCCTTCTTGTATCAGTAGGACACTTGAGGCACTAATCAAGACAGATTAAGGAGGAAGAACCAGAATTATACATTTCCTCTGAAATGAGGTGTTGCCAGATGCTTATGCTGGGCAGTACTAATACTGCTGAACCTTAAGCATCTCAAACAGCCATCTTATTTCTACATTGCTTTAAATGCATTTCAACTGAAAGGGAAATTTATATGACTTTGCACTTTGTATCATTTGGCCGTAGAATTTTTTTAACCAGGCCTGAGCTATCTAAATTAAAATTTATAACCCCAAGTTGTTTTTTGAAGGGAGGTCCCACTCTCAGTTATAAAAGGAACCCAGGGAGACAGACTAGTTAAGTTACGTATCCAAAGCCAGGTGGTGTGAATATTCTGCTTTGTAGTTCTAGATGCATGGACTGGTCAATAGCAGACCTTTGATTATTTAGTTTGATGCATTTAAGACTTCCGTCTTTCTCGACCACCTTTCTGTCTCTCATCTTATGCTGACACTGGCAAGAATATATTATGAAACATCCTTGGGGAATACACTGTAATGCCAAACTTTCAGGCCATGTGACATCATAATAGAAACAGTTTCAACAGCAGCATTCAGATGTTTTAATGATTGTTACTCATTTCAAGTTTTCATTATCTATCACATTTATTTTTCAACATAGATTAAGAGATCTTGAGTCTGGCCTACTAGAGCATCCTTTTATTTTCTTGAAATAAAAGCGCTTTCCCCACCTCCCGAGATTATGAGTATCTCTTGTTAGATGTTGACTACTTTTGGGTAGTTCAGGAATAATCTAAGTTATTTGACAACATTGCTGAGGAGGTCCTCAGCACATTAGGATGGAATCTCTATATAGCTGCACCAAATCTAAGGGATGTTAATTAGATTCAGTGTTAATCTAATGGTAAAATTTTGTCCCTGGAACCCACAAATCTGAGTTTTCAGGGAAAGCTTCTGTTGTGTGAAACAAAGTGGAAATGGCAGGTTTGAAGAGAAATTCAGAGTTCTTGACATTTTTATCCCTCCATCTAACATAGTGTCATACCATGGAAATTGTTTGCACTCTGTGCATGTGAATCATAACTTCTTTCATAAAGCAAAGCGAATAACTCTGTTTTCCATTAGAGGCAAGAAAAGGGTACTTGGGTAACAAGCTAGATATCCCTTAGGATGAAGACTGATTGAATTTCCATATGAAAGCCAAAAGGATGTTTCATTTCTTCCTAAGCCCCATACTGAGACACAGCTGTGATGCCAGCTGAGGTCTTTTACACTCACTAGTGTGCATATTATGAATGGCAGTATATGGAGGCTGAGCCTGGACACATCAACACCATGTCACCTCCTAACATGAATGCCGTTCGTTAGTAACAGAAGCCTTTTCTCAGCTTTATTTCTATATTTGTTTCTATATTTAGAAACTATATTTCTTTCTTTACTTCTATTTCTGTATTTCCCAGTTCTATTTCTATTTCTATATAATATTAATACATATATATTCTCTGTATTAGTTTGTTTCTAGACAGAGGATTTCAGCATGCCTCTTTTCTCCATGTACAAACTTTTATTTTCTTGAACAAAGAAATATTTCAGCTTCATCATTAAGTTTGACCCTATTTTTTCTCCTGACTAAATTTTCTGTTTCTTTGAGAACTGCAGTGTTAAACTGCTTTCAGACAATTGACATACAATAGTAATTAGTAAATACACCACAGTGTCCAGCAGGTAGAGAAGTCTATACGAAACATATTCAAGGTTGGCAATGGGTACCTATGAAAATTGTTGTTGGAGGAAAGGCTTGTTGGTGTGGTTCACTACTCTTAACTAAGGCGTATTTACTATTTATAGAAAATATGAAATAATTTGAACTAAAAATACAGAGCTTATGTTCCCTACCCACTATCTAGCAGTTCCTTCTGTTTCAGAAATTAGGTAACTGAGAGCTTAGATTTGAATCGCATGTCACTTCACCACTTTTCTCTTTGTTTTTCTGTTCACTGGGACAGCCGATCAGCATACTTTGCCACCTAATAAAGATTAGATCAAAATTCATGTTCTGAGATGCCAGTTTTCCACATCTTTTTGGATGAACATTAACAAAACATTCTATAAGTACAGTACACTGATCTTACATGCTTTTCAACATTTGAGTAGCTGTCCCCGGACAAATACGTGATCTCATTAGGAAAAATGTAAAAACATGCAGGTCAGTGGGACTAAGTTAAATGAGAAAAGATCTCTTTTAAATGGAGAGTTTAGCAGCTGAATTCACAGTGAAGTGGGGACCATATTACATTTGCAGAAGAATTCATTGTGAATGAAGGACATGCCTCAGTTAGTTTTTCACTATATGTATGTCCCGTTACGCCATGTGCATATTTATTTGAGTTTCTGTAGTTTATTCATCGTCTTGCACAGGCGAAGTAACAAGCACTCATCCACCTGCATGCTTGAGTAGACTGGTTTCCATAATTATGTTCGTGTCTTTGGTTTTGGTGTCCTGCTACCTTCTGCTGACAACTTTACTAGGTAGGTGGGCAGGTAGAGGGGTGGAGTCTACGTGCATGGGGACACCACCGAATGGGTTTATCTTCAAGCTTCCACTAAATAGCTGCTGGAGCGACTAGGAAAATTCTTCAACAGATCATTAATTTACAGCCTATCTCACAAATATTGTAAAATATTACAGATGTATTATACAAGAGAGCTCTGAGAATCATATGTGTCCAGCCAGCTCTTGCTACAGGGACTGATTAATCTCAAAAACAGAGGTTTCAGCAAGCTACACAAATCCTGAATTAATAGCACTTCTGAACTGAAATGCTATTATTTAACACTGTTTAGCTCTCTTAGGCAGTATTGTAAGTGATAAGGTCTCAACCCAATCCCATTGTTAATAAGGCTATTACTTATATATCCAAATACGACAAACTTCAGAAGTTCAAATGACTGTGGGTTACAGTATTACCTTACAGTAAAAACTATGATTACTATAATGACAGCTAAAAGTGCACAGAAAGTCAGTGTTGTATTAGATGAGTCTTTACAGAGTGAAGTCTTTACAGTGAATTCAATAAATATTCAAAAATTCTTTTAATATACATTTTTCAAAAGAGCATTCTTAGAAGTATAATACCCAATGACAAATAGTTTTAAGAATATGTCAAGCTTTCACTGTATCAGTGATGCTAGACAGAGAAACACATTGCTTTCATGTATTCATTTACTGTCTTTTTTCTTTATTTCTGACACCTACAGATGCTTTAGAGTTATTAGTTGAATATTTTATCATTTGGTTTTGGAAGTTCACATTAAGGCAAGTCCTGACTTCAAACAGTTTTTCCATTTAATAAAAAACAAGTTAGCGCCATGTCAGGAAGTGTGTATTCTCATAAGCAGTGGGTTCTATTCATTGTTAATTCTTTTCATTTCGTACATGAAAGCATCTCTTTCAAGTGTCATTAGTACAAATAATTTTTCCAAGGGCTTCTAAAGACTCTGTTTTAGTGTATGTTTATATTTGTGCTCTCCTTTTTACAGCTGATGTACCCTTGCATACATTTGTCCCTCTTTTTACTAAGCCATAACAATGGTCATACACATATCATTGAAACACAAGAACATTAGTGGCTTTATCATACTGGTTAATCTATAAACCTGGAGTTAATTACACAATAAGATGACAAGAAGAAGTGTTCCAAACTGATACATCTGGAACACAGGCTTGGACAATACAGAATATATACGTGCCAGACCATTAAGTACCAATGATGGGACAACATTTATAATTAAAACTGCTCCACATAAAATAAAAAAAAAAAAACATTAAAATCAGTTTGCAAGCTTGGCTGAATTTTTCAGATAGTATGGTTGTATTTCACATATCATAAGGTCAAATGGACATCTCTGTCGTCTGTACCGTTCAATTTCTTGTGCATCTTTGATTCCAACAGCTCCAAAGAATTCAACATTAGGCTCTGAAGTGATATTTGGCAAAGAAAAAAATAATTAAGAATTTGAGTAAACTTTAACCATTACCAAATTCTAGGATAGCAAAATGGACAAGATTATATTCAGAAGGCTTAGTCTTCTTTATTATTTAACAGAAAATATTCAAAAGGATAACTATAGACAATCATGTTTAAAATTAATCATCTTATGTTTGGCATTAATAGAAAAGACATGAACAGAAAAATTATTCAAAATGAAAGAATAAAATGCTCCATGTTTTTATGAAATCAACTCAGAAAGTTTAATATAATTTAATATTTATTACATATTTTTTATTTCTCAAGCGCTACTCAGCTTGTGTTTAGAGAAAGCATAGTAAATCAGAATACTCCTAATGACATCCAGAAAGCAACAAGATGCACAGGGATATAAATTTAAATTCATAGGCCTTTCTGACAAGTAACTTGCAGTGTTATTTAGCTAAATGAAAAGAGAGCAGCAAGATCTCATATGCATGTATAACTGTCACAATGGTTTGCCAATGCTTAGTCCATTTTGCCAGAAATGTTGCGGTCCTAACATTGAATTTACATTGGTTTCGTGTGAAGATGTGACTGTCTCACAGAAAGATATATGACACAGTCTTAACATTTTATCACAAGCAAAAATGCTGGCCTATCTTTTCTGTTTATTAAGTAATGGTTCTTTCCAGGTAAGCACAGGAACTAGAAATAGTTATTGATTTTGCTACTGTTTTCTCACAGGAAATTAAAGGTTTTATCTAAAGTACATAGATCTCAGGTGGCTAAGATAATTAATGTATTCTAAGCACACTTTAGAAATGCCTGACTACTAAGGTAAAGAGGTCAAATCTGTTTGAAAGGCTAGCCAAATTTATACATGTTAATGTGTTGCTGGCAGCTATAAACCCCTGGCAAATCATAATTACATATAAGTATTTTTGAAGCTATAAAATTCAAATAAGGTGCACCTGTCCAAGAAAAAGATTGTATTTTGTACATATACTAGTAAAATAAATGAGTACCTTCAAGCATTCGGTCGTGAAGTTATCAGATATCATAACACAGAAATGATATTAGCATACAAGAATGTAGTTTACAATTACAAAGCAATAATGTAGTTTACAATTCAGCAATCAAAGAATCGGTTTGGATAGCAGAAGTGCTCTTTCACTCCCTGAAAACATGATAGAATTAGTTTAGACAACTCTAAACAACACTGAAAAGAATAATATCTTTCCTAGACCCAACATCTGTGGGGATGGTGAAACCACCATTTTTCCTGGAAATGCTTTTCAAATGCCACACTTGATCGATATTTTTTTAATCTGATTGTCTCTTCTACAGATTCAGTCTATTACTATTTTTATTTCCATGTTGACTAGGGAGATAATTGATCCTAGTTCACTTTGTTACATCACCTTATGCATTTGCAGACAATTCTGTCTCCCTGCATCCATCTTTTTACCAGACTGAACCGTCCTGTCCTATTAACCTTTCTTCACAGGTCCTAGTTTCTGAGCTTTTATTAATGTTTATTGTTCTCGTCTAAACCTTCTCCTGTTTGACAGCGTCTGACTTAAAATGTGGCTGGCTTTCATGCTGAATGCATTGCTCCAAAAGGAAAAGAAATATGGTAGAACGCCAATGCGAGTTTTTACATAAGACACTCTATCTAGGCAAAGGCTTCGCAGCTAATGTGTTCATTGAGGTAAGCTCCCTGTTCAGCTTACAGACCATGCACAGACAAGCTGACCATTATGTAATCTTTTCCTGTTCTTCAGTTTATCCTTCCATTTTTGATAAGCGATAATGTCCTGAACAGCTTGCTTTTCAGGGGAAGCCAAGCATTGCTTTTTTAGAATGAGCACATTTCTTCCTGTATTTGTAATCCATCCATTATCTGGAGCTAAAATATCCTGAATACATTCAACTTCAGCAGTACAATGGAACTGGTTCAGCTGAAGGGATGTAACTGCATAGAAATGGAGTTTCTAATTTAAATTTTGCATATGAAGGTCTGATGTTTGCAGCCATTAATAGCTTGTCCTGGTTTGAGTATTAACTTTCATATCATAAGTTTACAGTAATTTTCCCTGTTTGTAAGGAAAGAAATTTTGCTAGATCTCATTCAAATGGTATCTTTAAGATAAATATTTTAACATCAGCTTAGCTAGATGCCCAACATTACAAATGGTAGATGCTGAGTGCAAACAAAATTAAGCGCAGAACTACACCTGCAAAACTGTTATTGACAATATAGTTATATTTTCTTTTCTTCTTCATCTAAATCCTACATTTCTTACATTGTAATATGTGCTTGCTTTTTATTTAGGAGGGGAGGGGGAGGAAACCCTGTTATCGTTAAGAAGTAAGTATATTTAACACAGTAAAAAACAAATTCAAATTATTTTTTTTTCTAATATTCACTGTCACAATAACATGATTCTGCTCTTTCTTGTTATTTTTATTGAGCAACTTGCATCCTATGGATTAATGGAGATCAGATATTTGTATGTCCATCAACCCAACAGTTTTCTGATATACAAGCACAACAAGCATCTACCCTTTATGAGGCTGATTCTTAGCATGCCTAAATATTCATAATAAAATTCTTGGACAGAATGAACTGTATGCTTATGAACAAATCTTGACATTTTGCTGCCAGATGATCAATTTAAACATCAAGCAACCTTTCAATCTACAAAGTGTACGCATTATTGCCAAAGTGTCAGTTTGTTTGTTTACTGGACTAGATGCTCTGAAGTGTTTCTTTTCCCCTCAAAGGTCAGCTTGAAATTTCTTTCATTTTCTGCAAAAAATCTATGAGCTTTTCATAAAGTTGTGATCTCGGTTCTATCTTTCCTTCTCAGATCAACAGAAAATGGCATCTGTAATGCCGCTTGAGAGACATCAATCTATACTCATGGCAGATATATCATCTGTGAAACTAGTTCAAGAAAACTGTCAAGTCTCATTGGGAAAATTAAGCTTTCTATTAGGGGAATGAATCATATATGACAAACACTGAATGATAGTTTGGAAGAAGCTATTGTTCGTGAACTGCATCTCAGCTCAGTTCCTCCTCACTTCAGAATTACAGTAGCCAGTTCTTACAGCTCCTTTGACTTTTTTTTAAATACATATATATATTTGCCCGTAAAAATTTGTTGTGCCGTTCCACAGATTTGGGAAAACATGCCATAAAAAATTATTCAACATATTACTGTTATTCAGATAGGAGGAGTTTAAATTATAATTCTCAAACCTTCATTTAACAAAAACAAATAAAGAAGTCTTGTAACTGACCATTTGTCCAAATAGGTTCTACTGTCTTTTACCTGTCACGCTCGTGTGAGAAGATGCTTCTTATGGCAGGGATGGTTAACCTGTCACGGACTGAGACACAGGAGATGAAAATGTGCAATCTAAGAAAGATATAAGTTTAAAAATAAAATAACTGAATTTAGTACCCCACTTATTTTCCTTTTAATTGTAGGTACTGGTACAACCATAACATAGTTCATTAAATATTTTCATGTAAGTATATTTTCTTTATCTTACTGTTATTTTGTTTCTCAGTAGAGGCTGTAATTATATGTTATTCGAAAAAAAACCTACAGCATTAACATGCGTGAAAATTATACCACCTTACCACCGTAATGTAAGAGACCTCAGCATGGCCCTAAGAAGGAAATTATTCCATTTCATCAGGTTATTCTAGGAGTGGGACTAACAAAAAAAATCTGTTTACAATTGTTTATCCCTCCTTATCTATTCTTCTTATAAACCAGCACAATAACACATATCTTGGCCCGGTAATTTGCCATTCTTCCCTGTTCTTTTCCTACATACTGCCCTTCTTTTGCATTTCCCTCCTCCTTTTTTTCTACAAAGCGTGGGCTAGTCACTGTCTCACATCAAGATTTACATTTAGAGGAAGCCAGAGCGCATATATCAGGAGCCTCCTCTGGAAGCTATAATGCACATGCTGTTGCATTAATTACTAAAGAATTGAGACTCTTGTGCATGAACCACGAGACTGATTAAAAGGTCTCTCTTGACATACCTGGAAAGGTTATTTCTGTAGATTCAAAAATGTTTTTATGCCTGATAACCAGCTGACTCTATGCAAACTTTTAAAGTGCATTCATTTAAACCTTGACAGTACACGGGATGCTGCTGCAAAAAGCTGGCTCTGAATCTGCTGTAAAAACTTACTGATAATTAGATCTTGATTTTGAGAAACGGTGACTTCCACCGACAGCAGCCTTGATTCTTTTCTTCCTTTTACTGATTCCACAACTAAAGGAAAACACTGTCTATCCTATTGCAATGCAAATGTATTGGTGGAAATGAGGTAAGTCAGCCCCTGTGCTCTTAAGAAAAAATTTTATTCTAGTCTCTTTCCAAAAAAGCAGACTCAGAATGTGAGAAAAAAACCCAGGAACTCAGGGCTAAATTACAGTATGGTGAAGGGGCTAATGATGACTAGCTACAGGATGGCCAGTAAAGCTGAGACACGAACAGCCTGGAGTGACAGTCACTTCAGAACTGATTGGTCAAAGTGTTAAAGTCAATTACAACAGAAAGGCTCCCTTTGCTGAAGGATGAGATTAGCAAGAATAACCTCTGAAGTGTTGGGCTTAAATTTCTAATATATTCTTACTGCAAGTATTTTTTGATGGCTCAGAGTAACACTTAGCTGATCGGTTGCAGATACACAGATAAATTCTGCTTCAGTATACAAACATACTACTAACGTGGTGAAGCTGTCTTTGAATATCAAAGACAGGTTAAATTACATTTGACTATCTCATCAGCTGTCTGTAGAACACGCTTTTACATTCTAACTATCTGAAATGCTGTAAACAACCGGAGTTCTCTTTTAATAATTAAGCTGTCAAAGGAGCATTTGTTCCATTACAGAAGTGGAGAATTTACTGCAAAAACCCTCTAATACACTTGTTCTGGCATAGTAGGAAATTAAAGATGTGAATAACACATAAATATTTAAGAATAACAGCATTATAAACAGATATCTCAATAAACAGATATATATACACATGTGTACGTAGACGTATATATATAATAAGAGAGATACAGCAAGATGATTATAAGATATCTTAAAAAACATACTTGGAAAAAACCTTTGTTTAACAAATGTTACTGGCAAGAATGATGACTGTTTGCATAATTTTAATACTGTCCTCCTGTATTTGCTCAAAATCACAATCTTAAACTATTTCTTTGCATAGTAATTTTTCACCACTGAATCTTACCTCATTGACTTGATAGGTACCTATTAATCATTTTCTTTGTCTTTCCAACTGATGTATATCATTTTGCTTCATTTAATAATATACAGTCTAAACTAGGCATAAGAGGTGGTGTGACCTTGGCTAAGGGACAAATGCCCACCCAGCCACTCTCTCACTCCCCTCCTTAAAAGGGCAGGGGACAGAAAATAAGATTAAAAAGCTCATGGACCGAGAAAGACAGGGATGTCACTTACCAGTTACCATCATGGGCAAAATAGGCTTGACTTGGGGAAAATTATCTTAATTTACGGCAATTAAAATAGATTTGGATAGTGAAAAACAAAGACAACAAATAAATAACACCTATCTGTTCCCACTGCCCCCTTTCCCAGGCTCAGCTCCACTCCCTCACTCCTGACTCCTCTACGTCCCCCCCTGCAGGGAGCACAGGGAGATGGGGAACAGGGGCTGCGGACAGCACACAACAGCTGCTCTCTGCTGCTCCTTCCTCCTCACACTTTTCCCTTGCTCTGGTATGAGTCCTTCCCACAAGTTGCAGTCCTTCATGAAATACTCCAGCATGGGTCCTTGCTACGGGCCGCAGGAGCATCTCTGCTCCCGCACTTGGAGCACCTCCTCCCTTCCCTCTGCTCTCACCTTAGTGTCTGCAGGGCTGTTTCTCACACTTATTTCCATCACTCCTCACCGTCAGGCAGTGTTTTACCCTTTCTTACATACACATTTCCAGAGGCACCACCATCTTATGCAGCTGTGTCCAGCGGTGGGTCCATTGGAGCCGACTGGATATCTCGCCACATGAACAATGCAAACCTGTGCATGTTTCCACTGCAGGCTACAGGTTTGGCCCAACAGCAAGAACTTCTGCTAGATGAGCCCACCGCATGAGTGGAGACTCTGTTGGAGCACTGTGTCACATGGAGCTTTCTCCAGTGGATTCACAAAACTTTTCGATAACAGGGAGTAAACAGCAACAGCTGTAAACAATTTTTGAGCTCCAGTGAGGCTTTTGAAACTTAGCTGATTGAGGTTTTTTTTTGTCTGTCACATTCTCTCATTAAACATCCTATACTTCCTGATTTTGGAAGTGGAGTGAGACATCAAAACTCTCAAATGTTTAATCCAAAACAAACTAGCAGCTATCCTGCACCAGGCTTTTATGAAAGAATGTGGATGGCAACCATTGTCAGCAATTGGCATCAGTTCAGTTTTGACCTACAACATACATAACATGTTATAAAAAATAATCTGATGCATAGATGTCATTATTATGTACAGCTAGAAATTGTTCCTAGCGGAAACAAATTCTTCTATAGCTGCCTAATAGAGTTAAGGTAGTCAGTAGAAATTATACAGGAAATAGAATAGCTATAAAAATCCTTAAGAGATTGCTGAGGTGACGTTAAAAGCAGGTATAGAAAAGCCTGGACTGCTTTTTAACAGTCTTAAAAAATAAATATTTGAAAGTATAAGATGATTTTTAATATTCATACTAATGAAAAATGCACTTAGGTTTAGTTACCAACTTTGTAGATATAATTAGATTCAGAAAAGGTTATATTTCTGTAGTGTCCAGAAATGTCTGAACACAGAAGGATGATATTGCTAGCTGGGTAGGTTAGACTGATTAATTAAAAATTATCTTTTACTGCTAATATTCAATTCTTTTTGCTACAGTTTCTTCCAAGGGAAGTCACAAAACTCTTTTCACACAAGAAACTTAAGCAAACAAATTAGGAGCTTTTTAACAAGTACTACCTTTTGTAGGGCACTTCAACCAATGCTGGCATGGGAATCTCAAATTTATTGTGGTCTAAAAAGAGGTCTAGTAAGGTTTTGATTTGTGTAAGTAATATAATTCAGCCCCAGAGAAACATTTTTATAGTGGGTCAAGTGGTCCCACTTACTCTCTTCTAGACAACAGTTCAGTGGGTAAAGCAGTCACCCAGTAGGTAAAGACCTGCTATTATTTTTGAGTAGAAATAAAGCTAAAACCTCCTGACTCGGGGCACACGTTGCAAACAGGCCCCTCAAGGTGAAAGAGCCCCATGTGCTGCTGATGCAGCAGTTCACTGCTGGCCAAGGCATGCACATGGAATGCAGAGTGAGCTCCCCTCCTTGCCCCAGAACTCATTTCTGCCTAATGTTATATTGTATCTAATTTTTGTGTAATGCTATTAGACAGATCATTTCAGACTGAGATGGAAGACTGGCATTCTCAAGAAAGTACGCAAGCTGCTACATTTACCCCTCTTGCTCTCTTTCTGGCCAAAACATTCTAGAAGCTTGCTGTGAAACGTTGAGTGAGATGGACAAGTCTATAACAGTGACAGAAGCTGGGATTCTGATGTGCACCTTAATATTTCAGAGCTTCCTTGGATTGCAGGGAATTAAGGCGAGCCCTTTCGGGCTCTGAAATCAGAATTTATACCAAGGCCAAGTTCTGAATCTTTTGCAATGGGTTCACTAGGCTTGAAAGTGGATATAATTTTAAGGTGTTTAAAATCAAGTGTGTGTAAGACATCTTGATAACAAAAGGGGGCTTAAAATGACTGACATAGGAAAGATGGGAATTTAATCCTCTTAGTACCACAGATGACTGTCTTATTTAACTGATGCTTTAAATGATGGGAATCCATTGCTATTAGCAAAAAGTAAAATATACATCAAAAATGTTGCAGACTCACTCCTTTTATCACTTTTCAGAAGCCTGATGCAAAAGCAGGAAAACTTGAAGACCGAGCTCAGTCTCTTTTAAATCACCACCACATTATAAGTCTCTTACCTCTGCTGACTGAGACCTAATATTGTTTATTGATCGGATTCACCTGTTTAAATGATTGCTACTCATCCACCTAGCAGGTGATGTTGGTTTTGCCCTCTTAGAAGTGAACTGATGCAATTTTGAGAGGAAACTCCAAATTTGAGTTGATGGGAGTGTCGTGGTTTGGGCTGGGCTGGCCACTAAACAAAGGACAGATGCTCTCTTTACATCTCTTTCTCCCTTCCCAGAAGAGAAGGGAGAGAAAATAAGGGAGAAACTTGTGGGTTGAAAAGAAAACTCAAATTACTTTAACGAAATATTAATATTAAAAAGAAAAGATTATAATAATATGTATATATAAAGAAATATGTACAATATATACAAAACCAGTATCGAACTCCCAGGATGATGATGGTGTCACCGGCAGGCACTGGGAAAGTCCCAGACTGGACTCAGAAACAGATGGTAACTGGATTCAGGAACACATGGATTGGGATTAAAGGCAGAAAAACAGAGTCCTCCTCAGACGCCAGTCATTGAAGAAAGAGGTCTGACCCCTTTGATCCCTCAGCTTTTATACTGAGCATGATGCAGATGGGATGGAATACCCTGATGTCAGTTTTGGGTCACCTGTCCTGTCCGCTCCTCCCCTTCCCACAGATGCGACCCCTCTACGCTTTTCCACTTCTGACCCTCCAAGTTGGTGTATAACAAAGTTAGCTGGCCTTGGTTAACAGCAGTAAGTCAGGAGTCAGGAGGCAGGAGCCTCTCTGCACACCATTCCTTGGTATTCACTATAAACATCAGACATTATCACTGCCAGCAGCAGACGCTGTCTGAAAAACATGCCATTAACTTCAGAGAGTTAGTTGGTTAGTTAGAAGAGACTTAACTGAGAAGTAAAATTACTGAAAAAGAAATTGGTTTTGTTCTACTTCAAAGCAGGACAGAGAAAAATACAAAATTTATGAGATACATCCATTGGAAGTTTGAAGACCCCAGGAAGGAGCTCTTTGGAACATTGTCATCAGCTTTCAAACGATTTGCAAAAGTTCTGCAAAAGTAGAAGAAAGGCAGCATTGTGACAGTATCCAAAAAGGAAGGAAGAAATTACTGTGCTAATTGTTAACTTTATTGGCATGACATTGAGTCTGAACTGAGATGGGGTTTGATTAATTATCAGTCAAAGTAGGGTAATGAAATAAAACAGATTAAGAGGAGTACAAGGAAATAGGACTGTTATACTGAAAAAAGCAAGCTTCCAATTATTTGCAAGGTGTCTGGAAAAAGCAATAGGGTTGATGAATCTGGTTTAGTCTTCTGCAAGGCATATAGCAAGATCTGCATTGAGATGTGCTTCTTATGGTGTCCCAGTGGAATGGGCTATTGGCTATGCATAGTTTACCATTTTTTATAAGTGGACTGGAAGAACAGATTTGAACCACTTCATAAGCATGAGGCAAAAAATCTTTTGGGTACAAAGGAAGAGGCATACTGAGGAAACGTTAAATGAGCGTTTTTCGTATTGAGAGCACAGTGATTACTGCTGGAACACAGAGATAAGGTACAGCATCTATACTGCAGGAAGGATGTTGAGAAATTGGAGGTGGTTCAGAGAAGAACCTTGAAAACGATGAAGGGATGGAAAAACATGGCTCTCGCTGAAATACATAGCTCAAACAATTTGTCTAATAAAAGACAAGTCTATGGGGGTGACCCCAGTATAATCGATAAATAATTTCCTGGGAATAGAAATCTATTAACAGAGAACTAGCAAAGAGGGAAAGTAATTGCCTATAGTAAGCATTTAGCTAATGGATTTTCCATCTCTGGAGAATATTTATAAATCTATACTGGATATTTTATTAAATGATATGCTTGAGATCAAACAGGAATTAATTCAAGGGATTCTGTAGTCTGTGTTTTTTTTTGAGGATAGAATAGATGTTCATGATCTGTAACAAAATCTAATCTGTATTTTTCTATTGACTAGATGAAGGCATAAATTCAGTGAAATTCTATTTTGGTGCAAAGTTCTTTCTCAAATAAGACCTAAAACACATTTTTTTTTTTTTCAATTGTCATGGGAAATATTTTTTTGTGCAACACTATTGCTAATGACTAAAGTGAATTTTGTATTTCTTATGTTCTTGCAATTGTCTGCTACAGAATCTACTGGTGATTGATTAACAAGATTTTACTGGCAATAAATAAAGCAAAGATCAGAATCACACCAAAATTGTATTCTTTATGAGGGGACAACAGTGTTGTGGTTAATTATGAACTACACAATATTTTTGTTTATGTGTTTAATGGGTGTCATTATCAGTTTTAGTATGTTAGAAAACAAGTGAATTGTATTTCAGAAAGTATCTGTTACAAAGGTGCATCCTATGGAATGATTACTAAAGGAGTAGAGAAAAATACTTTTGAATCCTTGCAATTTTTTTTTAGCTTGTTCAGTAGTTAGATTTATCTGAAAAACATTGAAACACAGAACAACTCAGGTATACTGAACGCTAATATGGAATTAATTAACAAGGAATTGCAATACAGAAATATTAATTGCAGGACATTTAGGAAAAAAAGTTTCTAAAGCAGATGAAATAGACGTAGGGGACACCTGTACAGAAAATAACATAATTTTCAACTTTTTAAGAAGAAAGTAAGATTAGAAATTTTTAATTATTTGGTGTTTTCTATGTGGTAAAATCACATATTTGAATAGCATCAGAAAGGTTTTCCACCCTCGTTGTGTCATGTGGAGTTACTGACGCTTCTAGGTGTTATATATTTTTCCCATTTTGCCTTTTAGGGCTTTTTCCTTTTATCATTGAAAGATGGTGATTTCCATGGACTATAAACATGACTGTGAAGAAAATGTATTGCTATTCAGACTGTGGTCTGTGTTTCTACCATCTTTTCTATCTAGGTAGGACTTCACTCTAGAATTAAGGAGCAATGAATGTGGTGTGAGCGAAGCTGTGCCCAAGTGCAAAAAGTCAACCTATACAGATTTGATCATAGATACATTTTATGTACCTGTATTCCAGATACATATGGTTTAAACTAAAATCACATATGTAGTCTGAACATACAGATAATGGTTTCTCTGGCTGTTTTTTTTCCCCTTACTGTATCTGTTGGATGTTGTGTTGAAAAATACTTGTGGTTAGTTTGTTAGTAATAGAAAATATCCTGAGGATTTGTTTGAAGGAAAGGGTGTATCTTAAGCATTGTAGGCTGGAAGTAAATGTAAAGAAGTCAACACTGATTCTGGGTCATATTCTTACAACAAATCAATATTTCTAGACACAAACTTATTAATTTCTTGTTAAGTCACAGGAATCTTTTTTAATATAATATTTTCAGATTTCTATTGTAAATGGTGCAGTATAAAACTGTTTTGAACAAATTTATTTATATGTATTATTTAAAATATGTATTTTTCTGTTGTTTATAATGTAAATTTTGTTACGTGATGGGTGGATTTGCCATCGCATTTTTTCTTCTAAGGAAGTGGGATGCATTTCAGTCAATAATGCCTACATTATCCCTCCTTTTGTGTTCAAAAGCAGTTAAGTTAAAGTGTTCAAAGCTTCTCTATACATTTATTCATTATAAGAAAGATGATACTTAAGTGTGCTTACTTGTGCTCAAATAAATCCTCACTTTATGAACAAACTGGCAATGCATACTGGACCAGATAGAAAAATGCTGAAATCCATTTTATAACTTTGTCACTCAGCAGCGAAAACTGGTAGATGCACTTTATAGGCAAGCATTACAAAGAAGAGAGGGTAGTCACTGTACAACACATTAAAATGCACCAAAGTCTTTATAATGCGCTACCAGGCTGTAGTCCCAAAGCCTCAAAAGACTGTAAGCAGCTAAATCTCAGAGTCATTCTAAGTTTCAGAAGCCTAACATATACCAAAGAGCCCCTGGAAAGATTTATTGGCTGGAAAGAGAGAAACTCAGACAATATAATTCTATTTACTGAGCTAAAACATCTCTTTTGAATCACATGGTTTTTACAGAAGGTTAGTTGAGAGGCTGAGGCACCTGTTTCTTTCTGTAGACAGAGGCTTCAAAATTAACCCAGTGAAATATTCTTTCAGATATTAAATCACGATGACAGAAGGCTTCTCAAATTGTTTTGTCCAAAATTTGGAATGACTTCTGCATTAGAGTACTGCTTCCTAGTACGGAGATCCAAAGAAAGGCTAGTGAGAACACAGGGCAAGGAGGAAGGGCTGGTGGAGGAAGAAGAGGAACAAGCTGTAAGAAGAGACCCTTAGTTATGCAGCTAAGGTTTTCATACTGTGGGTGCAGTGAGTAGCAGCAGGAGCTGAGGTACTCTTGCACAGGGCTGCACACTCATGGAAAAAGACAATTATCTTAAGTTTCTTTCCTATATCGATTGACTCAGATATGAATGGCAGCAGCCTTTCAAGGAGGAGAAATTGCTCTATCAGATGGAAAATGTTGAACAATGTTGGAGCTAAGAGGATTCCTTTGGAGGATTGTAAGTATTTTTTTTCCTACTGGGAAATTCTTCGATAACTTCACATGAACTAATGCTTTTTGAGATCTGTCACTCTGGTTTCCATAAAGCACTGAAAGCATACTCCAAGCCCATACTACAAGCAAGGGTTTTAAAATTGAAATTCCATCTTTTAGTAAGTCACACTGCTTACACAAATAAAACTATCAACACCTACAGAACCATTTTTTTCAATCACACCAAATAATGTTATTAAAATAAATTGAATTGGTTAGAATAGATGTGTTTTCCTTAAAATGGTTAATATTTGTGTTTTTCATAGAATCATAGAATGATTTGGTTTGAAAGAGACCTTTAAAGGTCATCTAGTCCAACGCCCCCTGCAACAAGCAAGGGCATCTTCAACTAGATCAGGTTGCTCAGAGCCCTGTCCAACCTGACTTTGAGCCCCAACCCTCTTGAGTCCCCTTGAGCCTTTTGTGGCTCAATAATTAAAACTCACAATTAGCTCTCCTTGTTTTTCTGTAGCACTGATCAAAAGCATGTCAAATAATTGGATATTTTCAGTTCAAAATCCTCGACTGTGTAAAACATTTCTATAGTTGTTTTTTCTGCTTGCCATCACAATTGGAAATTGTAACTAGATATTTCAACTTGGGTGCAACAGAGCATGGCTTTCATCTAAACTAGGGTGATGAACAAATAGGCAATCTGATTTTTCATGGAAGATATTGGTGAACTTCTTATATTGTAGTTCCCAGTTCATGGACAGGTATATGTCAGGGCCAACGTAAACTATTGAATGTGTTGTAGAGTTGAAGTTGGGTGAATTTATTTATTTTTTTAAAATGCAATGTAGTTACACTACATTACTGGTTTAGGGAAACAGAAGGCAGCCCAGTCAACCAACTCAAAAAACCCCTTTCTCAGAAATCTTTCAGATTAGATATATGTGTAATGAATATGACATCTCTTATTAAAAACATGTCAAGCTTTTTAGAAGGAAAAAAAAAGAAAAAGAATAAGAACACACAAGTGCCAAGAAAATGGATTCTTACATATTGTTTGGTATATTTGATCTGCTCTCTCTTGAATACTAGTCAGACAAACAAAGAAATGTGGAATTAGAAAGAAGAAGGTAAAACTACAAAGCACAAAATAGGAAAGTAGAATGACTACAATGTAAATATTTATTTTCACAGCATCTGTGAAAAATCTTTGTTGCTTTTTTGTTGCACATTTACACATTACAGTGACATTTCATGCGCTCAAAACATTCATTTCAGGGTGATATCCAGTCTGGGTACGGTAAATATCCTACTGCACAATGAAAGACATTAAAGCATCTTAAAGGCAGAAGTATTACATAGTCGCAGCTGCTCTACCTTCTGGTGATAACATTTATAAAACAGTTCTACTGGTTTCCCCTGTTTCTATTGTGACAACATTAGTCTTTCCACCTCTGGTACATGACTACAAAATGAAGAAAAACATAGTGCAGTTTCCCAGTAATGCGTATTGACAGCTCCACTAAATTATGTGTGTACCTGAGTGCACTGGAACATGGTGGGTTACTGACAATTTTCCCTTAAAAATAAAGGGGGGGAAAAAAAGCGAACAGAAAATTCTATACTATGAAAATGGAAATATCTATCTCACTGTTATTTGAATATTATAGTTGACCAGTACAGTAATACCTATGATATAAAATATGAGTTATCTGTTAATACCTCCAGATGTCAGTTAACAAACATTCCACTGATTTCAGTAGGCCACAAATCCTAAATAGCTTTGAAAATCTGGGCCCTAATGCTTTTTACTTACCTCTCAGGGCTGGAAGTGAGTTACCAAAATGAACAATTCTAAATATATAATGGTCCAAAATCTGACCTCATCAAAGCTAGCAGCAAGGTTTAGGTCTCTGAGGATACGATTTGATGTAGAATTTAGTCAAATATATTAAAATAAAGCTTCTCTTTTCATATCACGTTATTTCCAGGTACATTGAGACAGTTAGGAAGACTTTATCAACATAACCAAAACGCTTTATTTCATACTCAAGGTACAAGTATGACTGAAGAAGTATGTTGGCTCCTACATTGGATTTCTGGTGCATAATTTAGCCCTTTTTGACTGTTCCTGAGGAAATGTGTATGCTGGAGTTACTGAGGCATTCTTATATTCCATCTGACCTATAAAACTTTATAACCCTAATAAAGATAATAAAAACGATAAGAATATTTTATGGTTGTAATTGGATATGTTTAATAACAGTTTTTAACAAAGACAGCATGTCAGTCTTTGTTGGAGTTGAGACAGGATAACAAAACCATAAATTGTACCCCTTTCTTTACTGTACCTGCATTTTTGATAGCATAAGCAAAAAAAGAGGAGAGAGTGGCTTTTAAACAGATTGACTTTTCTCTCTTGTTGAGCTGGAAATATGTTTTGTTTTAAGATCTTTTCTCTAGCTTCCGTAGTACAGTAGTTGCTTCCAAGGTCAAAAAGATCTGCCAAAGTTACTAAATGCTACTCACTGTGGATGTTCTTGGTGTAAGTGGCGTGCTTATTTATGCTTCCGTAAGTGTACAGTTATAACCATTTGTTTTCTAGTACATGTCCAAAGTAACAGAGAGAGAAATTAAAAACATCACTCATGCAGTATACAAAGTGGTCATTTTGGTCACTGAGGGAAAGGCTTTCATTTAGCAAGTCGGAGCAAAATGCAGGGATCAGCAGAAGGCAGAATAGCTTTCTTGAAGTGTGGAGGAATCCTGTTGACACAAAAAGGAATCCTGAATTATTGTCTCTACGTTTTCACAGTTTTTAAGATCAATGTATTTTCCAACAGCTGCCTTCTTACTGCAGTTAGAATATGAATTGAATCTATATGAAACATATAAAACTATGATCACAGAAAACATAGGTATTTTCTGTATATACAGATCAGAACAAGGTGTTGCATATATGATTTCTGAAAAAAACCCACATTTGCAGTATATAGATATTCTTTTTGGCTGAAATAAGGTCCATGTTGCAAACTTGTTAAAAAAAGTACTAAGTAAAAAAAAATTGTTGCTATAATGGTACTGAGTTTTAATAGAACTGAGAATTAAAAAGCTTATTTATTTGCTACTAGTTCAAACTGGTCTAAGTAGTAATTCTGCTGTATGCAGATTTACATAACAGCCAAAAGATTCAAGCAAAGATAACTGAGCACTTTGAAAGGCTGAAAATTCAAAAATTCAACAGTTAGTGACAAAATCATAATTGTTGGTGCCGCCCTACTCTAAGCCATTGTACATATATTTTCTGATCTATATAATGCAAAAGTATATGATGCACTTTTTCTCCAACCCTTAATTCATTTAATGCAGGAAAGGTTCAGTGCATTCAGAACAAGCAGATTTAAACCTTTGTTTTATACTCATTGGTCAATGGATGTCCTTAGGCACTGTATTATTCACGGTATACTATATAAATGTCGCAATGAAATGGAAAACGGGTGGCATAGGCCTACCCGCTACTTGTCCCACCCCTGATCTGAGGGCTTTGCCATAGCAGGGCTTTGGCGTGCTGTGTGATTTGCGCTTGTGTCGCAGCAGTCTGTGGCTGGGTACCACGTCTGTTGGGGGCAGAAGAAGGACCCTTTCAAGACACACTTGTCTCTGTGAGCACTCACACTGTGGTCCAGTTCCTGGGCAAAGATATGTGTTTAAATTACTGATCTAGAGCTATCGAAGTTGTTGGGAGGGGTACTTGTATACAAATATATATATAAAAACTAGCAGAAATTATTTCAATAATCTTTGATATTGGGTTAAAAAGGTCTGTAAGAGCTCAAGGAGTCATTTATAGCTTTACAACAGCTTATGAAGCCTTTTTCTTACTGCGTCTCAGCTTCCAGCAGTAACCACCCAGCCAGAGTTTTGGTGTGACTCCACCTGTGGGACCCAGATTTCCTCTGTGGTTCTCAGATGGTTTCAGACTGCGGTGACAGCCTGGACTTGTCATTTAACAGTGTGGGTGAGCAGTACAAATTTAGACCTGCACAGGGGTTTTGCCAGTTGCGTGGACATACGCTGAATGCGCAAGTCTGGGGAGAAAATAATGAAGAGTAATTTCTAAATGCAAACGTATAAACTCTGTGCATAAGGGAACTGAATTTAGTGAAAAGAAGAACATTTTTCTAGTAAATCCTAACTCAGGGGGATTTGAGAGAGCAGGTAATAAAATCGGAGGTACGTATTTGTGTGTGTCATTTTACAGTTTTCTAAAACCTGTATATTAACAATTCCATTTACATTATATGCCATTGCACTGATATCTATATGGTCTGTATGGGAAATACATTCAACTTACAACTTATCACTAGATCTACTATTGTAACTGATAGAAAAAACAGGTGATCCTCCTCTCTGTGGACTGGAGGAAGTTGGGAGAAAAATCACATTTTTTTACTGGTTTTGCCCAGCTCCAAGCCCCAGCACTTCCTTTCCCCATTAGCTCTTAGTCTTCTTAGGCAGCCATTCCCATCTCCTCTCCTAACTTCTTCCCTTCACTCCATTATGCTCTTTTCTCATTTGGCTTTTGGTTTTCATTTTCTGTTACTGCCAGTCCAATAGCTTACTCTTTCATGCTACCTGTGTACTAGCTCCAGAACAGAGAGTCTCCTTTGGTTTGCTTGGATGCTGCCCCAGATCTGAGAGAGCAGCTACAGAGGCAAATTCAGCGGGAAGCCATCACTGTTTCTGCGGCTCTGGAGGGGCTTATCCAGCTAGGACTTTAATAGAAGAATTTTTTTTGTATGGTAAAAGCAAAAAAAAAGTTTCCTGGCTCTATTCCTAGAAGTCAATTACTTGATTTGGTTGGCATTCTCTTCTCAGGGTTCATAGCCTGACTGAAAACTTTCAATTCGAGACATTCTCAAAATAGATGTAAATAAAACTTTAGTGATTCATAGGCTACTCTTCTCTAAAAACATGAATGATACCAAGTTAGACATATTTTTCTGCATAGGTAAACTTTTATTCTGCAAAAAACCAATTTCAAAGTTTATCTGCTTTTGATTTTGACTTTCCCATCATACTTCAGCTGACTGTAAACAGATGCAAGTCAGGAGGCAGGCTCAGTTTCAGTCTGTCAGGTATTCCCAACACCAACATACACATCTTTCTAGGAGAACTATGAGTGACTCCAAGACAAGAAAGAGTCAGTCCACTGGGGACACTAAACAAGAAAAAAATGTCTCACATTTCTTTTAAGCTCTGTTTAATGCAGCAGCTCAGTCTGAACTACAGATCTTGTGAGCTGGTTGTTGACATTCCACTGCAGTGCTTTGTCAGGACATATGAAAAAAACATTTGCAAGTACAGTTTGGTTATATTGCTCCACTACACTGCTGCCCTACCTCAGTATACCTTACATTTCCCTTCCTCACTTCATACCACAGATGCAGACCGACATCAGAAGCTTAAAGAAAAACAAAGCAACAAAGCCTGATCAGTCAGCTGTGAAATAACTCACTTTTGATCTGAGGAGTAATATGCTTTGGAGTTATTTGGAGGACGGCGCCCAAAGTAAGGAAAACCTTGTCTGAAAATGGTAATGTCTGTAAAAAACACTCCAGGACAAACATGCAAAGATTTTCTCTGAAACAACAATTTATATTGCTTGCTTACACAGAAGGTTTTTCTCCTTTTACTTTTTCTTCTTTATTAATGATTATTTACTATTAGAATCAGAGTAGCCTAACTTTAATCATGTTGTTTCCTGGAAGAAAAGGTCTTACAACTCAGATAGTAATTATCTGGTTATTGGACTTGCATTATGAAAAAACAATTACAACAGCCTTGGCTGATGCAATTATTTATTTCTAGAGACTAGAGATGTTTAATGATTTTAAAAATATAACAACTTGGCAATCAAGACCATAAAATAACCCTTTTCCAAAATCTGGGACAAATGATCTTTTTAACTAAAGAAAATATAAGTTCCTCACAATCAGGAATTCTATATGTCATTCAAGAACTCATGGAGGCCTCTTTGTCCTCCTCCTGCCTCTCACATTCCTCAATAAAAACCATGATGGAAGTGAGGGTAACGGATCTTTGTACTGCTGTCTTGTGAAGTCCTCATCATATAAGCCTTGACAAAATGAAAAAAGCATATGTATACATTGTACCTTAATGCTTTTATCTTTGACATTTAATCCATGTAAGCCTAAGAAGCGAAAAAAGTACTACTGAAAATCTGCATTAGCATCAAATGGAATTGAAATGCTTCAGTGTTGTTTATTTAGGGTTTTGGTGTTTTGTGAAAATTTGGTAACTGCATCAGTAGGAGTTTAATATTTTCAGTACAAATTTAACTAAATATCACACCTTTTTCATAAATAGCAAACATTATGGAGGGAAACACTGGTATCCCGGGGGCAGGGGATGTATATATTTAAATGAACCTTTTTAAAGCAAAAACATACCTCAAATGCCCCACGGGTTGCCACTGCCTTCAGTGGCAGCCTGCATGAAATGGAAAAGAAAGTATTTTCCAGGAGGCAATCACTGTATTGTATAAAAAAATCTAGTTCCTGAGCACAATCAGAATGTTCTATGTTCACTGCGATTGCTACAGTAGATTTTACTCTGGGTAAGTCCTTACAGCTGCATTACTTTCTGTCAAACATTTTAGAAGATGCTTAATTTTTGACTTGCAGCTCAGCTTTGTATCATCTTCTGCTATAGTCTACTTGATGACAACTTTGGCATGCTTCCTTAATACTGACAGTACCTTCAGGTGCTTCAGAAATTGAATCTGTGTTCAGCATGATGCCTTAAAGCAAGTTACAATAGCAACAACTGAAAATAACTAGAACAACACACAGAATGTCAAGATAATGTTCATTTGTTGTTACTGGATGAATTGACTAAAAAGATCTGTATTAGACAGCTTTTGCTCTCAGGAGAGTTGTTAGGACTTGTCTGCAATAAAATTGGGAAAGTAAAAAGCTTCTGCAATGCCTTTTGTAAAGTCTAGTTTAGTACTACCTGAAGTTAACAACATCAGGTTCACTTCTGCTTGCTGAGGGGTTTTACCCTTGTGTAAATATCTACAGACCCAGTTTTCACTACAAAGTCTAAAAGGATAATCAAAGTACTATTTTTTTTTTCGTCAGGGATGCGTATGGATAAATAAAACTTGGGAATCAAGGGGAAAAAAAATCTAAGCAATGAGGAAGCTGGAAAAAAATTTGTCTTGCTTTGTGAACATCCTCCCCACCCCCTCAGCAATATTTAAGCATTGCTTGTCCTTTCCGACCCTTAACAGAAACGAAAAGGAAAGGAGATTTGGGGAGCATTCATGCTATCTGACTTTAGATGTAATTTGGATGCTTAGACTTCCCGCATTATTAAATTTGAGGTGGGTGCCACCACAGGAAGTTCTGCATTTGGGCTATAGCGCCTGTGCTACTTAGGATTTCTAAATTCCTTCTGGAGGCTCATGCTGTTCTCTGTTAAGTATTAGAGGAGTGGAGAATCCCATATTGGAAAGTTTATTTTGGTGCTAAATTTAGTGACATGAAAATCCGCTTTTATCTCTCTTATTGCACTGCAGAGTTTCCTGGTCCTTGGTTTGAGTTGAGAGCACATTATGGGTTGCCAGCATCAGTCAGCTTAAAGATTTACCCCTGAGCTGACCCTTAGCCAAGGGCTGTGCTGTGCAGTTCAGATGTGCTTCCAGTTTCTGACATACCCCTGGCATGCCGTTGCGAAGAGCTGTTTTGGCAACACTTTTTTGTCAAAACAATTCCCTAAGTTTGGTCAACTGCCTTAAGGCATTTTTCAGAAACTTCATCTCTGTTGAAACAGGTCCTGTGTGAAATGCAGCCTAAAGGTGTCCGTAGCTCATAGATGCCTGTGCTTCTTGTAGGCAGATGAAACTTGACGTTTCAGCTATTATTTGTGGCTGTGTTATGATAAGGTGTTAAGATATTTTATATGGACAATTAACAGTGCACTCAAATTCAATATTTTTTTTCTCTTAGAACATCTGATATACCCCAAAGTCCTATCTAACAGCTGTGCTATTGTCCTAGATCTGCTTTCCTCTGCTAAAGGTGCTTATAATGTAAGTGTAGTGTGGGGTATCCCTTGCAGGTGATTGTTATTTTGTTTTGATTACCACCTTTGTATCTATGAAATCCTTTTGGGACTTCCAATGGCAGTTTCACCAAAATTAATTCTGAAGTAAAATCTCAAACATCTTGCATCAGAATGGCAGCCCCATCAAGCATTGTTCATTGCAAGAATGGGACAGGCAGCCATAAAGGTTTTTGCATTTATTGGACTGACTAGATATTTGATGTGTTTTTTTGTAAAAAAAGGTCCTCAGTTGTGAACACAATTATAAAAAATCAGTGATGCCCATTGCTCTGTATTACAGAATAAATTGGATTGCCAAAAAAGAAGAATTGTTAGCCAATTGTGGTTAGTAATCTAGTTGTTTCTCCATGTAAAAACTCATCTTCTGTGAAGCACAAAAAACAGCTTTTGTCAGTCATCCAAAGGGGTCAGACCCATAATCATGGCTGTGTAGAAAGCTCTTAATTATTTCCAGTTAGATTCATATTTTATGGTTGTTATTGGTACACTATAAATAACAAATCAAAGTACTAAAAACGAAACTGGAAAACGAAACTGGAAAAGAAGTGATTTCTGGAGTGCTTGTAAGACACCAGCAGCAACAAGCAGAGATCCAGCTGCAAAAATTTGTGTAATTTGCACAACTTTATCCTGTAGAGCACAACAGAAACTCACACTTTGCATATCACAAAACAAATGAGACAAGAAAGAAAGCGAGTCCCAAGCTGCATGAGGGGAGAGGCAGCAGTTCTAACCAAAATGGGACCTTATCATAATCCAGAGGCACAGCCAAAATGGCCGAATCCCTCGCATTTCCATGTGCAAGTATGGTGGGACATGACTTTCTAAGAAAGTCTGAAGATGATTTCACAGACCTGAAAGCAAGTCAGTTTTTTCCATCTACATTGTGTGGTCTAAAAAACAATTTTATATCTCAGTTGGCCTCTTGATATGCAGTCAAATATAATTCTATAAGATATACATTGTGAACATTACGAAACATTACAGCAGATCCTCCTGTCATGCAAATCAGGATGACTGAGTTGTAGCACAGCACCATTTTATCCTATCTGTGGTCATGGCCACAAAACTTTTTTAAAACAGTGAATTAATTTTTCTTCTGCCTCCTGCAATGATCTACAACTTCTGTGGTTATAAATTAATTATATTCCTTTCTTTCTTTCATTATAAAATCTGTGTTACACATTTAAATATCCTGTGGTTGGCTTATAATATCTTTTTTTATTTAACTTTGAATTTCCTCATCCTTATTGATGTTCGTGTTTTATTTATTCACTTGAGTTCAATGTTCTCAGTAAGGTGCTGGATCTTCAAAAGAAATCTTCAGTCACAGCAGAGTTCAATCAAATCACATTTCTGCAAGTTGTCTGCCCAGGTTAAAATTAAAACATTATACTTATCATCTGTGGATGTGAAATGGAAACAGGATGATTAAGAAACTCTTTTTAGAAGTTGAAAGCAGAAAGCTGACGAGTTTTCCATTAATATTTTTCCTTTAAAATTATGATAACTTAAAACTACCTGCTAACCATGTATCTAAATTAATTTCCTGCACTTCACTTTTCTGCATTTCACATGCACCTGAGAACACCCCCAATAGAAAGCTCAAGAGAGGCAACAGTAAGAGGTTGCTAAGAGACCACATTAACCCTTTGTCTGGCAAAGATGCCAGATGAAGTGTTCCCCTTTTGTCTGGGAATCCTCAAGGATTGCTTTAAAAAGATTATGATATCTTACTTTGGTGTCTATGGGGTTTCAATTCTGGAAATGTAAGAACATGTTTAACGTTTGAAATGTAAGAAGTCTTAACATTTCTGTGTTGCGTAGGGGCTAAATCCTTCAGTGACTCCAGGCCACAGTCTGATAATTGATGAATCACATCCTTGTTGGTGAACTTGCATGGAAGCTGGCACCTGCTCCTGAGCTTGAAATGCTAGTTTTGTTTTGGTCTGGTTTCATTTTCAAGGGTTAGCAGGGGTGAGACTGTGCGCTCAAGATGCGATTGGACAGGGTGCTAGGTAATCTCATCTAGGTTACCTTTCCCATGAAAGGTTGGACCAGATGAGCTTTGAAGGCCTTTTCCCACCTTTCATCATCAATTCCAGATGATCTCTGGAAATCTTCTGATTGGATGATGTTTTAAGGGTACTTGCTTCCACAGGCAATTATTTGAGTGAGTGTAGTGGGTGGAAGGTTTAATTTCTCATAATTTTAAAGGTGAAGATATTTGTCTTGCAATATTTGCTGCACGTTGTCCAGAGAAGAGCTACAAAACTGGTGAGGGGTCTGGAGGACAAATCTTATGAGGAACGGCTGAGGGAACAGGGGTTGTTTAGCCTGGAGAAGAGGAGGCTGAGGGGAGACCTTATCACCCTCTACAACTACCTGAAAGGAGGTTGTAAAGAGGTGAGGGCTGACCGCTTCTCCCTGGTGACAAGTGATAGGACGAGAGGAAATGGGTCCAAGTTATGCCAGGGGAGGTTCAGATTGGATATTAGGAAACATTTTTTCACTGAAAGGGTTATTAAACATTGGAATAGGCTGCCCAGGGAGGTGGTGGATTCGCCATCCCTAGAGGTGTTTAAAAAAGGGGTAGATGTGGTACTTAGGGACATGGTTTTGAAGTGGTTTTGTCAGTGTAGGTTAATGGTTGGACTTGATGATCTTAAAGGTCCCTTCCAACCTCAGCAATTCTATGATTCCATGATTCTATGTTATGGGAGCATTCTTTAATATTGATAACTTTTAATAACACAGATATCAGAATATAGTCAATTGACTATATTGTCATAATATATTTTTTATTGTAAATGTACACAAAAAACTTTCAACATAAAAAAAAATAATTCTGGGAAAAATCAAATTAAATATGTGAAAGTTTAGCGTGTTTATTCTGGTACAATGCAGACAACTTCCCCCCAGTCTCTGCCTGGATCCTTTAGTTCATAGATAAACTCTTCCATGAGTGAAATAACATGTGTGATAGCTCCAGGAAGACACGAGCTCAAGGCTAGCAAGACTTCAGCCTAGCCACATGGTATAGTCAGATTACCACCAGGAGTGGCCTGAGTAGCTGTGTGTCCTGGTGTTGTGCTAGGATGTGGACAATGGGATGGAATGTGCCCTTGGTGAGCTTGCAGATGACAGAAAATTAGAACAAGCAGTTGATATACTGCATAGTATGGTTTTCAGGCAGCAGGAGCCAGGCTGAAGAAAGGGAATGGTGCAAACCTCATGAAAATCTATAAAGACAAATGTGAAATCCTGCACCTGTGATGGAATAACCCCATGCAGTTGTATGGGTTGGGGAGTCAAGTGCCTGGAAAGCAGCTATACAGAAAAGGACTTGAGGGTCCTGGTATACCGTAAGTTGAATGTAAGTCAGTAGTGTGTCCACGTGGATATGAAGTTTAACAACATTCTGAGCTGCATTAACAGAAGTGTAGCCAACAGGCTGAGAGAACCAATTATTCACCTCTTCTGGATTCTTGTGAAAGCACACCTGGAGAACTGTGCCCAGTTTGGGGCTCCCTGGTGCAAGAAAGGCTTAGGTAAACTGGAGAGAGTCAGCCATGGTGACTATAGGGCTGGTGTGTGTAATGCAAGAAGAAACCAAAAGAGTTGGGTTTGCGCAACCTGGAGAACAACAGGCTGAGAGGGAATCTAATTGCTGTCCTCAATACATAGTTTTAGAGAGGACAGACTCTTCCTGAAAATGGGCAGAGGAAGGATAAGGGGCAATAGTCACAAGCTGCAGCAAGGGATATTCTGGCTAAATTTCAGAAAAGCAGTTTTCACTGTGAAATTGATCAAACAGTGAACCAGGTTACCTAGGGAGACTGTGAAACCTTTACCCTTGAATATATTCAGAACTTGACCAGACAAAGCCCTAAGCAACATAATCTAACTTTGAAGTTGGCTTTGAGCAGTGGGTTCGGCTCCAGAGGTCCTTTCCAACCTAAATTATTCTATGGTTCTATGAGTTTCTGGGTGTGAATGACCAGGTCATATGTATTTAATGTGTACTTCCAATATTTTCTGGTCTGGGACAACATATTAACTGGTTACTGCCCTGCATGGACATGACTATACCATTCTGGACCAGAGCAGCTCAGACCCAGAGGTGTTATTTCTGTTTCAGATTTATTCTATTGTCCAGAATATCTCAGCCCACAATTCTCTAACAATAATTTGATGATTTTGACTTTTACCAACATCACACAACTCTAAACAGATAATCAAATGTATGCAGGCCCAGCCCCATGCAGCTCTATTGAAGTCAACAGAAATTAAGAGAACCTGGGGACAAAAGTCTGGTTTAAAGAGCTCATTAAGTTCCCAATTGCTTTACATGAAGATAATGATTGTAAAGGGAAAACTAATCAACCTAATGATTGATTACCTTCCACAGAATACTTCAACAGTTTTACAGACCAGTTCTTGTAGCCTGTAGACTTTCAGCAGTATATACATTTAATTGTGGGTGTTTTGAAGTTATTTACCACAGCTTCGTTTTTTTGTTGTTGTTTGGTTGTTTTATTGTTTGTTTTCTTCCCCTCCCCCCTGAATGCAGCAAACATATAGGAAGCCTCAAAACTGTAGACAGTCTAGCTATAGAAAAGAAGTCTATTTTCTGATTTATTTTTTGACATGAGTACCAAGAGATCACTGTGAGTGAAATTTATTGTTCTCTGATGGGCACTCTCCAGACAATAAAGGGAATAGCTTCTATTCTGAAATCAATGTTTGCAATTTTCTGCATCTCCTTCAAATACAAAGAACACATTCTTTTAATTCACAAAACCAATTACTAGATATTCCTTCAATTTTGTTCATTCACTGGTACTTGCAAATAGCACTTTATTTTGGTTTGTTAGATTAATTTAAATGAGAGTAGCTGTTTCATCTGAAGACTTTAAGTTGTAGGTTGTCTTTCTCAGGGTAAAAGAAAAACTCAATAAATTGTCATGACAAAATATTTTCCATAAGTAGTTTGGCTGATGACAGGCCATGTATTAAAATTGCACTAGCCCTCAGATACATTTTTTAGAGAAGATCCTTAGAGGGCATAAAATTATTTAAATGGATCTGTACTAGTTTACAACAGTTGAAAAATTGTTCTCTGATGAAGCTGAGTATTTACAGAACACGTAGCTGAAACTGGAATACGCTCCTTACCATTTTCACAATGATCTTTGCCTTTAATAACATTATTTCCACATTTCATCTTTTCTAAACCCCCCCATTCCCTCATCAGTCCTTTAAAGACAGTAAAAGATAATTTTACAGTTGTCTGTATTCACATGACCCTGGTTATTAGAGCAGTTCATATGTTTGAGCAAATGGTGTGGTGGTGCAGACCCCCTTGGTCCATGTTGTCAGGACCAGCCAGTATTGTGTTCTTGTCTTGGTTCCAAGTGCAGTGGGCTGAGATGATCTGGCACTTTCTTATCTTGGTTGCAGGTGCAGTGAGTTTGGACAATTGTGTACTTTCTTGTCCCAGTTAAAAATACAGTGATTTAGGACGATAAGGCACTCCCTAACTGTATCTGAAACTCCTGTTATCTGGCAAACATACCTGAAACTCCTGCTGCCTGGATTGTAGCCTGCTTCGGAAGGTACCAGATTTATCTGACAATACTGACCAAAGTCAATCATCTCTTGATTCTATAAATAGTAATTCTAAATGAGATACTTTGAGCTCTCTGGGATTGTAGCAGGCTGTGACCCAGTATCTTCCCCTGAGTTGGGATGCCTCTCAGGGTAGACTTAGTGAGGATATTAAAGTGTAGGGTTTTGTGGGGATATTGAAGTGCAGATTTTGCAAGGATTTCACAGGTAGATTTCGTAAGGGTGTCAGAGACTGTCTGCTGACAAATGTCGATGAAGGAAGAGTGAGCAATTCACTACTACTGAATTTCTCAAGGTTTCAAAACTTGTTTGGTACCAATAATTTACTACTTTTTGCAAAAAGAGAAATGTAATAATTATATAGGTTAACCTCTATATCTGTTTGTGTGTGTGATTTGATTTAGGAAACTGTCATAAGTCTTAGGTGAACTTTGCCATTTTTTAATCTTTAACTAAGTTTTTGTGTTGATTATAGCAAATTTTGTTAAATCACTTTGATCACTGGCTGATAATTAAGTGTTAAGTTGTTAAAAATCATACAACCTAATCTTGTGTTAATGAATTTTAAATTGCTGCTACCTCAAAGTTGTGCAGGATACTAAATTAACGTTTGCGACAAATGGCTCTGACGATATGATTGAAATTAATAAGGGCACCAAAACCAGAAATAACTTTGGAGTACCAATATCTTCTGAAGCATTCAGAAATTTAAAATGAGAAACCAAGGCATCTGTCTCTGACTTTCAGTTAGTTTCCTAATCCTTTCCAAACTCTCTCTGATTATTTCTGTCAAACTACTTCACATAATTCTTCTAATTACTTACTTTTGTGTCTCCTACCTCAAAAAACTCTCGTTGTTTCTTTCCTGTGCATTGGTAAAATTTGATATCAACCTGAAGTACATTAGAGGGGAATAAAGACATGGATGTTTTCCCTCCCTGGGCCAGCAGATGTGGTTCAATAAAACCTCTTTATAATTCTCATTTGCAACGTACTGATGTTCACTGGAAGTCTCTTACTGAACCTGTGTTCAGCAAGTAATCAGCAATGGGATAAGAAAAAAGGAACTGATCATCTGGAAGTCTAGCTGGAAGAGTCTTTGGCTCAACAGAGACAAAACTAGAAATTATTTGTCTTTATTAAAGAGCAACGCATTTGGTTTTTAAGACAATAATAGCGCAAGGCAGCCAGGTGATGAAGTAATTTGCTGGACTGGGTGTTTAGAATAGCTGAGGAGTCTTTGTTGGTCAGTGACAATCAGCATATTTTGATAAACCATTTATGAGGCTCAGGTGCTTTGATATCAAAGATTTTGGTAAAGTGTCTCTAAGGTCATGACAACACCAATAAAGTTTTCATGGGAAGTGGTGTAAATGAAATGATTTATTAAGGGATGTATTTGTGTATGTATATATACATGTGTATATATATCTATTTATAGTCTTAAACAGGAGGATAAAATAGCTTGGATTATAGAAGGACATGTTTAAAGACAATTTCCTCAGAGCTTTCCCTAAGATAAGACTTTCAATGGTGTGATTTCTAGGGCTGCAGTTGCCTGAGCATCTGACCTGATCAAATTGTTTGCTCTGCTGTACATCTTTCACTTCCTCCTCCTCTCAGATCCTCTCTCACATTTCTCTTGTAACGGAGAAAGAAGAGTTGGGAATAGGATCCCTTAGTTTTTATTATAGCAATGTGGTAAATCAGTTGATGGTGTCTAGTAGAATTATATATTTAAGATGAGTGTTTGTTCTTGACTTTGACCTTTCATTTCTACTTAAGAATGCCCTGGCTTTTTGAAGTGATCTTGGTGTGGGTGGTCACAAACAGATCTAGGAGAAGTAACTGAAATTAAGCTGATCTTTACTGTTTTAATCCAGTGTTACAGTTGGCACTACATTATTTTGCAGACCGACAGGGATGATAGTCAGTTGAACCCTATCACTTAGGGACTGTTATATCCTGGGAGAACACGCTGGGTTGGGGTTGAAATCCTGTCTTCATTAAATCAAGCAACAAAACTCCCATCAGTTCCAAACATTCACCCAGGTTGAGGTATTGCTAGCTCAGTTTAATGATACAGCAAAACATGCAGGTCTAGATTCAATACTCTGGTAATCTCAACGTTTTGCTTCAGCCCAGGCCAAGCAGAATCTCACCTACCTGCAATTTGGAGTGTAGAAGAAAATTCCTAGGCTCAGAAGGGAAAAATTCTAAGACCAGAGGTGAGGTGGTGCTAGTATAAGCTGAATTAGCTCCTGGCACTCAAAGCAGGAGGGACAGCGAATGGAATGAGGAGCGCTGAGAGCAAGGAGGCTTCAGGCTGTTGGTAAGGGCATTGTTGAATTCCCATTTGGACCACTCCCTATATATCACATATATCCATATATATATATATATCACATATATATCCATATAATCACACTGCATAATAACATAAATGTTGAGATCAATGAGCTAAGTGTAAATTTGTTGAAAGTCTGAAATTCTATCAGAGTCGCTGAAGCTGTTAACATACTTTTCAACACACTGCTTTAGGCTTTGATATCACAATTATCAGAATGGCTACTAACTTTTATCTCCTTTCATTCTCAACGCTGGTACCTATCTGGCAGTAAGCAAAGGAGAAATTCTGTGCAGTGGTGGCTTTCCCAGGCTGTGTTCTAGCTATAGTTTTACACCTCCAGTGAAAGAATTTACAGGTGAAAGAATTGTTTGTTTAGCTTTCTTTCAACATAATATTTTACAACACATTAATTTAATTCTTGGTTTTGTAAAGCAAGAATCTTTGCAAATAAGACTAATAATAGGGTTTTTTAAATTAAAAAAAAAAACAAACCAAAATTGAAAGATAAAATCTACTACAGGTTAACACTTCTCCTGAACTCCAGCGACAGCCAGTATTTGCCTTCATCTCTTTTCACTTGACTCGCTGTAGAACCACCTTGGATGTAGTTGTATCAGTAGCTAGACTAAATGACTTGACTTGTGCCAAGAGCGGTGGTGTTTCATTTCCTGCTTGTCATGGACAAATGATTTTTTTTAATGGTCTCCCCACCTCACGCTTTCTGAGGTACTGTTTGGAACATTGCATAAAGGAAATACAACTGAGGGCAAGACCTTGGCATACTTTAATATAACTTCTGATCTGGAGCCTGGAAGATGTGGCTTTAAGCCAAAATTTTTCTCCTAAAACATATAAGGTCTGGTGCAGAGTGCTTAGCTTGGTAAAGCAGGAAGTTTTATATTTTTATACATAAACATAAATGTTTAAAATTGAAAGGCTTTTAAAGGCTTGTTATTACAGCTAAGTTCGTTGCTCAAAATTCTAGCTACTTTAAAATTTTAACCATACCATAGTTAATGTGAATTTGGAGCTGGTAAAGTAATAAAACTTTCTGTTGGATTTAGGATCATTGCTCTTGTTGATAAGAGCTTTATTTTGTCTTTCCTGAAACTTGAAACGCTACAATGGACAATAACAGACACATAAGTTGCCTCTCCATTTTCAAGAATAAAACCAATTCACTGATGGTCGTTTGTTAGCATTATCTTCATTATTTAACAGTACAGCAGAAAGTTGACTTGAATTTCAGCAGGAGTAAATAATGATAGATCTTTTCCATTAAGGACAAACTAGAAAAGAAAGTAAAGACTTTTTTTCTCAGTCTCTTTCTTGTTTCAGGGAGCCAAGAGTCTGTGCAAACCTTGTAATAAATACAAATCACCTCTTTTGCAGTTCTGGTCTATCTGTGCCAGTCAAAGCCCTATCCTCTCCCATTGCAGGGAAGCTGCAGTCTCAGGGAATCTGTTCTTTCTCATCCCTGCAGAGTAATTACTTTGGGAGGCAACATAAGCACACTGTAGACGTGCTATCTGGGAACTTACCGTCCTACTGCCACAGATAGATTTATAAGACAATAGATACTTGCCTGTAAGGTCTTAAGGGCTGTAAATCCAGTGTAAATTCTTCAATCAGTTACAATCACAAAAAATGGACACAGAGTTTAGCTGCTGTTGAGAATATTCTGTGCTACATCTCTGAGAAGTGCACCGCAAAGGTGTCTGGGAAGTGCCTTTGCATCCCTTTAGTCTAGGGGTTTTTCATCATACTCTGCAGTGAAAAAGCCAAGGCATCTGTTGAACCTACAACAGGCTCATAGGCATGCCATGGACCTTGCTTGAATCTGCCATGTTACATGATGTAACTTGATCCTGGTACTATCTTCTCATCTGTGCCTTTTACTCATGGAGGGGGTCTCGTTCACCATGCCAGAACACCACCCCCAGCCACCATTCTGGCTTATACAGATCCTTTCAGCCCTTCAGCACTTTAATCCAGTATTTAAGGATCAGGAGAGAGCAGAGAACCCAATTATCTGCACATAGACCATTTCCATGGCGGGAGAGGGAGGTGTATTTTTGGTGTATTTGCTTGTGTCAAATAAGAGAAAAGTCTTATAATCCTTGGTGATGATTGTATCTGAAAGTAAGTTTGTGTGTTAGCATCCTTTTTATTCTCTTTTTAAAAAGTCTGTTATACTAAATGCAGTTGCCAGCAAATATGCTGGGTGACAAAACCCCTACAATCTAGTGAGATACAGGGGAAAAGGTGGAGTAATGGATGAGGAAACCAGACAGAAGTCTTCTAAAACCATATCTTAGCTTCCGGAAGACAAATTTGCACTTCATGCAAATGTTTATGTAATTCCAAACTGGTAACCATAGTAAGATAATGGCATTTCAGAATGGGATTAGGGCAACAGACCACGTAGAGGATGTTTATACTGCAGGGATGTGCATTTGATGGCATATGTCCTGTCCAGGACTCCGACACAGTCAGAGCTTGAGGATGGAGAAGAGAATGAAGAGATGAAGTCTCCTCCTGAGATGAAGAGAGGACACAGCTTTAAAGAAAGGGCATATTCTTAGAAAACATTAAAGTATACTCACCTCAGAAATCAAGTAGAACATGCAGGCCAGATGTTTAGTTGCTATGAATATAAGTTCAAGACTTTAAAATAGTTACGCTCATTTGCCCTGGCTCTTGTTTTGACAGGATTTCTATATTCTTGCAAAGTACAGTCAGTGGCAGCTGGAAGAAACCAGAAGAACCGATATGTCGGCTGCAAGAATAAAACCATATATCTGACAATTGTTTGTTGTTTCCTATACTGAAAAGCAAGTGGGTGAGGGGGAACCCCAGAGAGCCAAGTAAAAAATAGAAATGACAAGCATTTGCCACATCCCTTCCCCCTCCCCTTCCCCTTCCCAGCAGCAGAGGACTTCTTTTATAGGGAGAGAAGGTTCCTACCAAAAAACTTTATCTTTTAGGCATACAGGTGTGTTTTATAGCCTGTTTCAAATAAAAGGTAAAAAAGAAGAGTATTTCCATAAAAGAAAATAAATAAAAGACATTTCAGACCCTCATTTGTTCATGCTATATGAGGGTTTCCCCCCTCTGTAAAATACTGAAAATAAGCTTAAGAATATCAATCCACTTACCCTGCTCTCCTGGCTTTGTAAAACATGTACCTGGGTATTTTTTGTTTTAGCTATAAAAAAGCAACAACAGAAATCTATTAATTCTGTTAATGCTGTGAGAAATATCTAACAAAGTCTACTTAAAATATTATGAAAGAGATGCAAATATATGGTTTTCAGTCCAAAGCTATGTCTTTAATTAATCTCTAAATCTTAAATTTGCTTTCTTCAATTTTGTGTTAACTTAATTTCTTTCTCTGGAGCTCATCTCATTTTTGGCGACAAAAGATTTAAGCTTCAGAGAGTTATAGGGTCAGATTATTTTATACACACACAACTGTCCCTAAGGTTAGTTACATCTTTTAGACTTCTACCTTCTCCTGTAAAGCACAGATACTTGGAGGCAGTAGTCTAATCTCCATTTTACATAATGCATTACCAATAACAGCCTGAAAATTAGATGTTTATGTTCTGTGCATCACAGAGCAGTGAAATGCTTGAGAGAAAAAACCAAACCCTTGTAACACAAGCACAGAGCTGTCCAGGGAAAAAAAAACAGTGCAAATAATTCTGCAAAGAAGAAAACAAGTGATGCATATGCTGAAGATCACCTTTCAATCACCAAACAAAGGGAAATTCTCCTAATATGAAAACACTATAGTTAGTTCATCGACTGACACTAGAATTAGGAGATTGTTGTAAAACATGCAAAGAGCCCTGGGAGGACAAAGTGATTTCTCAGAATTGTAAAATAAGCATATCAATAAACACAAGACATAACAATTTAACAAAATGAGAGTATGAAAGAAGGAAAATGTTACAATACTGCTTAACATATTTTTGAGAGCAAGAAGCTGGCTGTTCATAATGAGATGGCAAGAGAAGAAAGTGCATAAGTAATTTGAAAGGATGAAAAAATGACACAAATATCCGATTTCTCAAAAAATATCAAAAGTGGTGGGACTGTGTATTTTTAGCAACAAACTTATTTGATGTGATACAGAATTTTTTAAAAATCCAGAGAGTACAAAATGTCAAAAAAATTGAAATGTTATCAAAATTAGAGTGGAATGGGAAACTTGGGAGATTTGGGGCTTTTTCCATGATCAGTATCTTACAGTACATGGCAGAACACCCGCCATGAAGCTGGATGACTGAAATGCAGAGAATTCCTTTCCCAATTCCTTGTGTCCCTGTCACCTAAGGAAGCAGCTTCTTGACTTTCCTGGTTTTCCAATCCCAGCTCCATAGTGGTCCGCCTGCCAAATATAGCCAGAATCTGAGCTGGGGCTCCTTGGGATCCCTGGATCCCATCTGGCAGGAGGCTGAGGATCTGATGTCCACCAGGGCACGGCCTCCTAGCAGCACATTAGGTAGCAGCTGGACAGTGAACCAACCAAAATCCCTCCTGGCAGAGAAAGCTCACCAGAACACTACTGGCACTGTTTCCTTTCCCACTGAACACTTTGGTGCTGATGGACTGACGTATTCTACGGAAAAAATTATTATGTCAGAAAATTTCCTGACAATCCTAATTCCCAGTCAACATTCTGAGTTGCATAAACATTGCTTTAAATAGGTGTGAGAGACAGTGTTCTTCATAAAAGTATTTGGAAAGGTAAAAGAAGCAAATGAGAGTAATTATTCATAAAAGAAAACCAAAGAAATATCTATTCCCCAAATATCAAGAGTATTACTAACTGCTGAAAAAATCAGGCATAACAATGATTAGAATGATCAGCTGTGCATTGTGCTACTGGTGGAGATGATAGAAAACATTCAAAAAGGGACAAACTAGTTTTGTGCAATGTAATGATCTCTGGGAACTGCAAGGGGACTCTTGCAAACACTGACGATCTCCTGTTAAAGGAGACAAAATTTATTCTATGTAACAGGGAGAAGAATGACACATGACCAAATGGTTCACTACGGTATTTCCATTCTGGCTCTTCTGTGAGAGATAGCTGATTTTGGTATCTGAAAAACAACTTGCATTAGAAGAATTGTGGCTGAATTTTTATTATGATGAATTTGAATCAAAAGAACATTATTTATTTTCTGGGTAGTTGCCTGTTTTAAGTGACCTCTTTGTAGTTGGAAACGCATGCAGTATAAGTAAATGAAAAATATTCAATATCAGAATTCACTTTCAGGTAGAAATTTTCTCAATCACTTTAAACTGGAGAAATGGTCAGACACACTAAAATAAATTTTTACAGAACATAACATGAATGAGTGTTTTTCCTTTATATTTCACTTGAGAGGCCTAAATTTAAAATAGCTTAGAAGGTACTTTTTAGGCAATGGACAATTTGCTTCATATTTGCATTCACTGTATATTTTAGAATAACTAATTCCTTGAAAAGTGATGATTTGCATGATTTTGTAGTTTCAAACTCTTTCCATTGTGTTAACCCATTTTATTTGCATAGTCCTCTGGTTAACTCAGGCAAATACATTGTGTCCCAGATCAGCAAAACTACTTAGAGGAATGTAACTAAGAAAAAACTTACGGGGTCAAAAGAAATGAAAATTAATATGGCTAAATCGTTAATATTTTGAATTTCTTCTTATGAGGAATTTAGAGCTTTGGGTCTTTCTCAGTTGTCCATCTGGTTATTTTTCAACACTTCAATATTTTGAAAAGGTTTAAAATTGTTTAGTTGGCTATGTATACTATGTTATTTATTTTAATTAAAAGTTAAAAGATTCTGTCTCAGTAACACACCAGATTCATTTGTTAGCAGAGCAGGAAAAGTAACTGAAAAATGGTCTTATACTATCAGCAATAAATTATTGTGAGTTTAAATGCTAAAACAAAACAGTTGTTTAATTCCCTCAAAAGACACACAGAGTAGTCAACATCAAACAAGGATGGGTGTCTAGTTTCCAATTAGGGTTTTCCTCAGAAATGCATGGTGCCTCTATTATAAGAAATAAACTAGATATTAAAAGACAATGAAAATGAGCATCATCTGTTCAGTTCTAAAACTTACATCATAGGCCTACAGACCAGTTACTGAAATGTATATTTGATTCCCTTCCTAATAAGAATTTCACTTATTAAATATATAAAAGCTTTATTGTTATAGAAAGTAATGAGAAGTGAGCTGATGAGACAGGAAAAAAAGACACAGTGTAAATTAATATTTTTGTGTTATAGCCTAAAATATATTTCATTAGGCAAAACAGTTCTTGCAGATGGATATAGCTGTAAAACAGGACAAATTTCTGTTATTAAACACTTAAATAATTGGCTTGCTGTTTTCCCTGTGTATTTTGGTGCCAGAGAAGGAGTCATAAAAAAGGAATCACAGAATAGTTTGGGTTGGAAGGGACCTCTAAAGGTCATCTACTCCAACCCCCCTGCAAGGACCAGGGACATCTTCAACTAGATCAGGCTGCTCAGAGCCCCATCCAACCTGACCTTGAATGTTGCCAGGGATGGGGCATCTACCACCTCTCTGTACAACCTGTTCCAGTGTTTCACCACCCTCATTGTAAAAAATTTTGTCCTTATATCTACTCTAAATCTTCCCTCTTTTGGTTTAAAACCATTACCCCTTGTCCTACACAACAGGCCTTGCTAAAAGGTTTGTCCCCATCTTTCCTGTAGGCCCCCTTTAAGTACTGGGAGGCCACAATAAGGTCTGCCCAGAGCCTTCCCTTCTCCAGGCTGAACAACACCAACTCTCTCAGCCCGTCCTCATAGAAGAGGTGTTCCAGCCCTCTGATGATTTTTGTGGCCCTCCTCTAGACCCGCTCCAACAGGTCCGTGTCTTTCCTATGTTGGGGGCTCCAGAGCTGGACACAGTACTCCAGGTGAGGTCTCACCAGAGTGGAGTAGAGGGGCAGAATCACCTCCCTCGCCCTGCTGACCACACTTCTTCTGATGCAGACCAGCATACAGTTGGTCTTCTGGGCTGCAAACGCACATTGCTGGCTCATGTCCAGCTTTTCATCCACCAGTATCCCCAAGTCCTTCTTGGCAGGGCTGGTCTCAATCCCTTCATCCCCCAGCCTGTATTGGTATTGGGGGTTGTCCTGACCTAGGTGCAGGACCCTGCACTTTACCTTGTTGAACCTCATGAGGCTCACATGGACCCACTTCTCAAGCCTGTCCAGGTCCCTCTGGATGGCATCCCATCCCTCAGATATGTCAATGCGTTACTCAGCTTGGTGTCATCTTCAAACTTACTGAGACTGCATTTGATCCCACTGTCTATGTCACTGATGAAGATATTAAACAGTACTGGTCCCAATACACACTCCTGAGGGACACTACTTGTCAACGATCTCCATCTGGACATTAGCCATTGACCACGACCCTCTGGATGTGACCATCCGACCAACTCCTCATCCACCGAAAACTCCACCCATCAAATCAATATCTCTTCAATTTAGAGAGTAGGACTTTGTAGGGGACTTTGTCAAAGGCCTTACAGAATTCCAGATAGACGACATCTGTATCTCTTCCCTTGTCCACAGATGTGGTTACTCCATCATAGAAGGCCACTAGGTTGGTCAGACAGGACCATGGTGAAGCCATGCTAGCTGTTGTGAATCACCTCCCTGCCCTCCACGTGCCTTAGCATAGCTTCTAGGAGGATTGTACTGACCTACAGATCAGTAGGTCCCAGGGTCCTCCTTTTTACCCTTTTTAAAAATGGGTGCAATGTTTTCCTTTTTCCAGTCACCGGAGACTTCACCTGTCTTGCCATGACTTTTCAAGCATCGTGGAAAGTGGTGTGGCAACTACATCAGCCAATTCCCTCAAGACTCTGGCAGGCATTTTGTCAGGTCCCATAGACTTCTGTATGTTCAGGTTCCTCAGGTGGTCATCAACCTGATCTTCTTACAGTGGGAGGGACTTTGCTCCCCTGGTCCCTGCCATGCAGTCCATCCACTTGAGAGGTGTGGGGAGAGAGGTTGCCAGTGAAGACTAGGGCAAAAAAGTTGTTGAGTACCTCAGTCTCCTCCTTGTCCGTTGTTACCAATTTGCCAGTCTTGATCATCAAGGGCTGCACGCTTTCTTTGACCTTCATTTTCTGGCTGACGTACCTGTAGAAGCCCTTCTTATTATTTGCGTCCCTTGCCAAGTTCAGCTCCAGCTGTATCTTGGCCTTCCTAACCTCATCCCTACACAACTGGGCAGCGTCCCTCCTGCAAGATTCTTATTAATAAAACACAGTAACATGGTAATATTAAAGCTACACTCATCTTTGGCATTATGACTTTATCTCTGTTTCTTTCCCTAGGATCTCATGAGACTCACATAGAAGCAGTCACAGTTTCTCCAAAAGAATTAATTTTTAACCTCTATGCCCTGTGTTTGGGACTGAAGGAGCAGAGACTGAGAAACTGAGTTGTCTGTTTGCCTACTTCAATTCCTGACATGCTACACAATGGAAAAAGACTTTTTTCCTCTCCTCAGACTGAGTTTTCCAATACACTTTGGTAAAAGCATCACATCTTATCAACATGGTTATGGTTTCTGCTCTGTGGGAGATTTCATTGTTGACCAACTCCTACCCTTGGACACTACTTTTTGCTTTGTCCGTGAGCAGACTGCAGTGCACAGTCCTTCTTTGGGCCTGTGTGCAACCCATGACACTTATTTGAGCAGGAGGTTGGACAAGAGGCCTTCTGAGGTCCCTCCCCACATGAATTATCCTGTGTCCAAGCACAACAAAGCTAAAGCTCTGTGTAAGGCCCTCAAGGACTGTCGCGATGCAGGGGCAACCTCTGTACTGGGCACAGTGGGGTCTGTCCCCAATGCAGCTTTATAAATTTCCAACCTTTTCTCAGTCTTACCTCTGTCCCATGCTAAGGGCAGACAGCTTGCATGCCAGTAAGTGGTCCACCACCCCCAAGCACCCCAGTCCACCACCCCCAAGTACAAAGCACATACTTGAATTGTAGGCAACCCACTCCTGCATGGCATCTCTCAGAGGGGAGGGAGATCACTAGGGGAGTGATCATCCCCCTGTACTCGGCACTGGTGAGGCTGCACCTTGAATATTGTGTTCAGTTTTGGGCCCCTCACTGCAAGAAAGACATTGAGGTGCTGTCCAGAGATTGGCAATGAAGCAGGTGAAGGGTCTAGAGCACAAGTCTTGTGACTTATGAGAAGCAGTTGAGAGAACTGAGGTTGTTTAGTCTGGAGAAAAGGAGGTTGATGGGAGAACTTATCACTCTCTACAACTACCTGAAAGGATGTTGTAGTGAGGTCGGGGTCAGTCTCTTCTGCCAAGTAACAAGAGCAAACAGCCTCAAGTCTTGCCAGGGGAGGTTCAGATTGAATATTGTGAAAAAATTCTTCACTGAAAGAGCACTAGAACAGGATGGCCAGGGAAAAGGTTGAGTCACCATCCCTGAAGGTATTTAAAATACAGGTAGATGTGGTGCTGAGGGACATGGTGTAGTGGTGGACTTTGCAGTGTTAGGTTTATGGTTGGACTTGATGTTCTTAAAGGTCTTTTCCACCCTAAACAATTCCATTATTCTATGATTCCATCACCAATGAAAAATCAATCAAGCTGCCACTGCCACAATATAAATAGTACATAATAAATACAAACATGGCTACTGCACTTCTGTAGCCTTTCCCTACTCAGGACCCAGAAGAAGAAAAGGAAAGGAGGATTTCTAGGAAAACGTCTGTTCAATCTTCCAGTTCAGGCTCAAATTTGGAAAGGGAAAATATCTGCAGTGCTTAAGTCCATCACACTTTATATATGATAGCTCTTGTCATCAAAAATTCTCAGGGCAATACCACTAACTGTCCAGCTCTTAAATGAACTTCAATGCTCTTTAATCTCTCATTTGATAGAATAGTATATAACAGCATATGTTTTTTCAATGACAAATTTACAAAAGTTTTGAGTTGTATCATATTCAAACAGTTTATTCCAGACACCTCAACAGGGAAAGTCCTTCAGAATGTTACTGAATACTAGATTAAAATTCACATATTTTTTTTTTTTTCCAAATTTCAAGGTCAAGTATATATTTTACAACAAAAATTATTTACTTATTTGTGTGATTTGGGAGTCTGGGATTTGATCCACTGCTTGCTCACACTAAGTTGTTTCCATTGGCAGGAATAATTCTTGATTTACCCAAGGGTAAGAAAGAGGAACAGCAGATCCATAGATTGAAGTCCCAGGTCCTGGCTTCTTTCAAGCTTAAGTTAACAACTGACTTGAGCAGGCATTTGATCCAATTATGCAGAGAATAAATGTTGTTTGACTGCTATCTTCTATACTAAATGAAAATGAATTTTGAAAATGTATTTGGACATTGTTGGTCCTGAAACAGTATTGTAGTACAAGAAATAAGACTGTTGCCTCTTTCTCAATGGAGCTGTCATCTCATTGATACTGAATTGTACTTCCCAGCTGCAGACAGAGTAGAACTGACAAAATTCAAGTTCCATTGAATTTTCAAGTCCCATTAGAAAACAGTAAGACTCAGAAAACTTCAAAGCTGATTTAACATAAAATCTATAGTTAGTAAAAACACTGAATGCTTTCTTTCAATCTTGAAACAAAAAAAAATGACATTTATTCATTAATATTTTAAATTAGCACCCTCCCCCTCCTAAAAGAAACCCCTGGGGTCCCTAGGTAATGAATCTTTTAAGATAATGCTGCACGATAAAGATTTTAGAGAGCTTCTCTTCTCCCTCCTTCTCTTCTTAACAGGCATAACTTTAAGCTTGGACATTCACAAACATTGCAGTCTGACTCAAACAGTTCATCACAATATCACATATCTGACAATATGAACGAGAAACAGTGATGAATATAAAAATTAAACCTGATTGGTATTACACTTCCTGTTTTATCTGTCTTTGCACATCCATTGTGCAAAAGTTGTATTCTTTTTTTGTTTTATTGTACATGAACAAATAGCAATGAAAATACATATTCAATAGAGTGTGTGAATATGAATTTAGTTTCATGTACAGTTGTTTCAGAGGATAAACTGGCAATGGAATGTTTTTAAGGGAAACCAGCAAATTTTCAATTCTAAAGAAATGAAAAGAGGAAAGATAAGTGTGGTGGCATTGATTTGCTTGAAGTTTTTCTATTCATTTGCTTATGATGCAGATGTTGGAACTCAGCAAAACCAACCAAAGGTGTGAAATAAAAGAACAAAATGAGTTTTTTCTCAAGGACTTTTTACTAATCAGAAAGGTCAATATGGGCAAATTAAAATTCCTGCTCAGTACAAACTTCAATCAAAAGTGTACATACAGTACAAAAAAATTAATGAAACTGTCAACATAAACAAAATTGAAATGGTCTTTTTTTCCCCCTAGATCCTAGAGGTATAAAGACATTGTATTTCTCTTTACCTTCCAGCAACCCACAGACAGTAGTTATCAGCCTTTGCTGATAATTTCCTCAAAGTGTATTACTTGTACAATATGAATAAGTAGTTTTTCTTTTTTTTTTACATTTCATCTTTAGAATGTTTACTTTTTCTCTTTTTTTTTTTTAAATTAAAAGGCATTTAGGTTAATATATTTGCAGAAATGATGTATGAAAAAGACCCGTTATGCTTGTTATAGCTCCTCATTCTTTCAGTGTTACTCCTAAAGTGTTGTACGTTTTTATTGGACTCATTCCTTAGTGTACAATGAGTTTGGATTTGTTCAGTGCAGTTCTGAAATGGTTTGAGCAACAGAGTTCACACCTTTTTCTCTGAGAGACTAAATGAGGAAGAGTTGAGGTGTGTGCACTCAGGGCAGAAAAGATCTTTGGAGCTGGGACTACAATCCAACACTCTCATCGCAGATCTTCATTTTACCTGACCCAGAGGAGCAGACTATGGGGTAGGGCAGTGTGTATTAACATTTTGGTTTGGATCAGAGGGGCACCGAGGCCAAGCTCAGCCTCTTCATGAGGGTGAGTCAGGATCAGGCCTGGTGAGGGGACCCAGGGTCAGACATAGCCCTGGCTTCCACAAGAGAGGACCATGCGTCTTCCAGCAACTGCTCATGTGGCCATGCCCTCACCTATCTTCATCTTGAAGATTCCTCAACAGACAAAGAGTCTTTGGGTTACTGAACAAAATGGGGGTGATTTTTTCAGTCATATAACATGATTGGGGTGTGTGGACCCTGACCTCATGGATATTCACGTGCCTTGTGTCAAGGCGGTTTTCCAGAAGGGAATGGACCTGAGCTTCTCAAAAAATATTTCTTATTGAAGCGTTAAATTATTGAGCAGACATCCATCGCTTAACAGGAAAATGATGAGCACAAAATGTTAGATTCCGGCAAACAAATGTTTAGTATCTTACACACATCTTTCAAACCTAAATTGGACCACAAACCCATCATTTCTGCTCCTTGGTACAGGAAGGTGGAGAGTCGTTTTCATGAGATAACAGTTACATCAAAACTAAAGCCTTGTTCTACTTACAGTTCTGTAAATCAGAAGCACGCAATCATTGAACTATACTTGCACATCTGCAATTAGGGGGAACCAAAACCAGATTCATATTCTTAACTGCAGGGCTCGTACCAAGGTAAAGGTAGCTCATGATAACTAAATTTTAAATTCCTGGTCAAGAGTGAGGAAGTTATTATTTTCACATTATCATCCTTATTGTTATCAAAGGTGGAAAAAAATAGTTTTATTAATAAAACAATATATCCTAAGATTAATGAATCAGCTGAAAGCTCATAAAATTAGTTGCCATATGAAAGATTCAATTTAATGCAGATTGCATGTGGTTTTGTTGTTTATAGTTATCTGGTTTACATTTTCTTTTCTTCTTTTATATTCCTTTAAAGTACTGTCTTTGCGAGGTTCTGAATTAAAAGCTGTTCTGCACTCTTTTTTACTATCTTTTTCTATGAAGAACTGACAGATGCCTTAATAAAGAATGGACAGCTGGTTTATAGACAAAGAGGCGCAATCAATTTAGGCTACAGTTTAAAAGTACATAAAACAGCTGTACCCTACTAATGAATTTTAATAGTTTTGCATCTTGTGCATCATAGCATTCGAAATATCCATAATTAAATGTGCATTTGTTAATGAAATCTTCCCCTTGAATCGTTAAACAGAGCGACTTGTACTTTTTCTAAAAACTTCTCCAGACGTGTTTGGATAACTATTTTGTTTTGGCTTGGGCTGGTTGTTTTTATATTGTGTTTTAAAAAAGTTATTTCAACTTTCAAAATATAATTATTCTGTACTGATTTGCCTGACATACAAAATTACTTCTTTTCAGTTCTGTCACCATGTAGCAGTTAGCTATTTTCCATTCTAATGTTGCCTTTGATTTCCAGAGAAGCACTAACTTTGTGAATCACAAAAAGGCAGTATCACCATTGAAACACATGGAGAATATACTGGGAAGAAGGGATGCTAAAAAATGTCATTTTGTATTTGCACTAATAAAAATGTGATGATATGAAATGGGTAAGAATAAGAAAAGCTCTAAGCTAATCAAACAGAGGGATACAGAATGGGTACTATATTAAAAAGAATGCTTATGCTCTGCATTGAAAGCTCTTCTGTAGTGAACTCAGGTTCTGAAATTTCATATTACGTATAGAATGAATGAGTCTGGCACCATTAGAAAGAAACACATCTAGACTATATCTCGATGGTATGTCACATGTATGATTGCAGCAAGGGTAGAGGTAGACTAGTTGGCATCAGACAGCAGTAATGGTTGTGATCTCGTGGTCATGGTCTTTTGGCAGAGACAATTCAGGTTGTCCCAGTACCTTGAATATTTCTTTGAAAGCTGAAAGAATTGATGACCCTATCATGGGTGTCATTGCTAGACAGATTAAGGCATGTTCAGACAGCCTAAGACTCCATACCTGCTGCTAAGTAGAAATAAATATAGAAGTGATCATCCTTTAACCATAATGTCCCAGCTGGGTGTCAAACTGGAAAACGGCTGTGTTAGGACCTACTGTACTTCCTGACCGTAGCCATTTCTTAACCAAACAGTAGGTTCAAGTTGCCCACTACTCCTTCAGTGCCACCTGGGAAGTGTAGCAAGCAATTTGCTCGCAGTACTTAGCTATACCTTTATTGTTTTTCCCCTAGTGTTCCTGTTTGTCTCTCCACACTGTCCATACTGTTCCTTATACATATATGTCAGTCCCCTCCTACAGTGGTTTAGGAGGCACATCTACCCCTTCTCTTTACGGACACCTTCTTCTGGCAGCATAGTCTCTCACCTAGGGAGATCCAGCATTTGGGTCTCTACTTATCTCAGCAGTGGCAGTCTGACAAGCACCACAACAGAATTTTTCTAACAATCAGAACTTTGAAGTCCACTCAAAATGCAAACAAACAAACAAAGTTCTAGTTTTTGTACTGTTTATCTCCAGATAAAGATACATTACTTTTGAAATAAATTTGGAAATCAATGACATTAATTAAATTTTGAAATTAAGAAGAATGCATGATTGTAACCCAGTCTGCTATATGAAAAATGAAATTTCATGACTGGACCACTGCTTGAAAGTAAAGAGGGTAAATATGTTATGATTATTATAGTTTCTCATTAGCCGGGAAAGTAATGACTCCAAAATCATTAAAATTACTGGCAAATGGCACTCTGTCATCTTCAGTATTATCATAACTTCAATATTCTCTGCATTATCACCTATTTACTGTTCTTTGTCCAGCTAGCTAGAGTGGCAGATTTACACGATGGTTTTACTTCAGTTCATGTTTCAGATAAGGTCAGGACTGCACTTTGGAAATAAATCTCCAATCATTCCTCTTTATCATGCTTTGCTTTACATCAGTCTCAGAGCATGTAAATTCAATTTCTTTGAAGTGAAACTGAGCCACGAGGGTCACCCTGACAGCACGCTTAATGAACTCCAGCCAACAGGCATTCGTTCCATGCAGCCAAAATATTTTCAGAGAGAACCCCCATAAAATACACACAGTGTGGAAATCTGGTCTTCAGCATCAACTGTTATGTGTTACAGCTGCTGTACTGCATTGCGTGTTAATGTGGATATAAGCGAACTCAGCTCAAATCCAAACTATGGTCTGAGGCATGGGTGGTGAACATGTTGAGGAGTATGGATGGATTAGTGTGGATTCAAGGGGATGGGCTAAGTATGCATATGACTACGTTTATTTAGTCAAAATCTGCCCCTACTTATCTCAGCATGTAAGCATAACATTTTCTTTCTTAGGTTCTCCTGAGCTTTTCTTGACAGGAAAGAAGAGGTATGATATCTTCATCCTTCCTTGGCTGATATCTAAACAACTTCATCCACTGCAAATTTGAAAGTCCCTGAGAATATCCTTGCTGATATGGGACACCGACTGGTAATCACAGAATCACAGAATAGTCAGGGT
>VUYV01000834.1:43984-95103 GCA_008711295.1 Anarhynchus alexandrinus | reverse complement strand
GAACAGAACAACCACCTTCTTTCTCGAGGTGTGGGAACTTGGCAAGTTAGGTAAATGCCTAACTGTAGCTTAGGTAGGCTCAGGTTTGAAAAATATTCTCAGAAAACTCTGTAGTTTATTTCTTCTCTTCATCTGGAATCTTCTCTTCATCTGGAATAAAATTATGAGTAAGAAAATTGGTCCCTAATTATAAACAAGGGGGGGATTTACTGATAGCTGATTGGATTTGGAGATATACAATGCAAAACCACTGAAGGTGATAAAAAAAATTGGTTCTTTCCTCCTTTGAAAATTGTGAGGACATAGTGACACCTAAGAAACTCTCTTAAGCATTTGAATCAGAAAACCCAAGTAAAACTTTTCACTGCTTCTGTAACTAAATCATCTCAAGTAAATTTTCATCCAGGTTCTTCTGTTACCTAGGGCAACTCAGGTTCTCTGTGGCTCTGGATAAGGGAATAGTTACATTTGCACTTGCAGAGTGGTTGTTCGTGTGTGTGTAGTTGTATAAACGTCACTGCTGAACCTGAGCTGCTGTGGAAGATCTATTTTTGGAGAGGATGGAAGGGAGATTTCTGTTGTGTGCTGAACCACTGCACAAGCTTTAGGGCATGATACAAGCTCACATTTGGTAGTGGAACCCCCCCTCAGACTGGAACCCTGCAAGTATTACTTAATACAATATGAAGTGCAGCCTGCAAAGGAGGGTGGACGTTGCAGGAGAACAGAGCAGAAAGATAACACACACTGGTGAGACTCAACAGCAGCAGTCAGAAAGCATCTAAACACTCTGTGGAAAGCTATATATGTGCACACTGATTGACAGATGCTGCTATTGTGTGGAGACAGAGAAAAGAATAAACAGATGAGTAACTAGGTGGTGGACAATAGCTAGGCTAGTGAGTGTTGGGAGTAATTAAACGGGCAGAGGAATGTGGCCGAAGAAAGTGTTTACTTCACTATACGTGCTGGGGAGGTGGGCAATAATGTTGTTAGATGATTCTAATAATAATCTTGCATTGCCATGTTCTCAAGTCTTAATCCAACGTACGTGCACAGCAGTGCACCATTTTGCAAAGCGTAGTGTCACAGTGTAACACTGCGAGTTATGGCAAACTTACGTTTGGATCTGGAACCAAACTCACGGTTTCTCCAGGTATGTCTGAATTGTCACATGTCATTCCTCCTGGAAGTATTTCTTTCACTTTGCAAGTTATTTTGCCTGTTTCATCACTCCACAATATATTAGCAATAGGACTATAAATTTTCAGCTGGTATAAGAGCAAGTGATTTCCATGGCTGCATCTATATTTTCCCTTCCCTGTTCCTGATGATGAACCATAGCGTAAGTTTTACATATGCAAGAGGATTTTTCCTGGAACGTCAACAGGAAGTGGGATCCTAAATCAAAAATCCTCATGTAGAAGAGAAGCAAAGGGAGATGATGAAAGCCAGCATGGACCAGCAAAATGCAGAGTGGTGAGACTAGTCTCACAAAACTGTAGCAGGTAAAAAGGACTTTTCTAGTACATGGATGGTAATACTTTAAGATAACAAAACTCCTAATTGTAATAAGTACATATTGGGTCTTTGCTTTGGAGATCCTCAGTAAAGCGGTAATGATAGAGGGTGGGTTTCTGTCATATTGTGAAGCATTATATAAATACTGGCAGCTCAGGAAGGAAGCTTATCCTGGAGAATGATACCAAGTTTGTATTCACAGCCAGCTAGTTGAGTACTGGGAAATTGCTTTGGCTTTCAACATCCATGTGAAGCTCGGAGCACATTAGAAGTGAAGCTCTGAAACTCTTGGAGAACAGTGTGACAAGTCTTAAAAGCTGCTGGGTATGGAATAGATAGATACCCAGACAGAGGGGAAAGGGGTCAAGAGGCAAATTTCGTAACTGAATGACTTTTGCTGAAAGATGGAAAGGTGACCCTGACCACAAAATAATTTTTTCTGAACAAAAAAGCATGAAAAAATTTGTGCTTTGACAGATGCTGCCGCAAGTGTCTGAAAAAAATTCCCCCCAAACCCCACACCTCTTCTCTTGTCTGAAACTCTTTGGAAAAAAGAAAGAAATTAAGGAAGATCCTGAGACACCAATATTTTTTGTAAATGTATAAATTTTTCCAAATTTCTTAAGAATACTTTTAGAAACATTTAATATCTAAATGCTTTGGGTTTATTCTTGAAAAGTAATGTTTCCATTTCTTAGAATGGTAGTGATTGTTCAGATAGTCTCAAAATAATTTTATTCTGAAAGTTAAAAAACACAGCAATATAAAGAAACCATTCATTCTGAAAAACCTCTGGGGAAATTCCTCATATTTCAAATGACCTTCCTGACCCTGTTCAAAAACATCTGAGAAAAATAAGAACCTCAAGTTTATCTGGAGCTATCAGCAAGCTAAATGAGCTATAAATCAAAGCTCTGCCTGAGTTCATTTACATGCTCCCAAATTTACTATTTTGGTCATGTCTGTATGCAACTACTCCAGATCTCGCTCTGGTCACACTGTAGAACCTAAGAGCTTCCCAAATGAAACCTCAGTGTTTAATGGAAGAATAAGCAATGGTCTCCCTGCCACAAAGAAATTGCATACCAAAAAATGTGCTTTCTTCTTAAAAGCTAAATGGAAAATTTGCTCTGGAATCATTCTTGACTAATTCAGATGGCAAATCCAAGAGAAGTGGATGATGGAGTTTGTACTACATCATCGAACACTAGGTGACCTGTGAAGTAACAGTAAATAAATTAATTTTTGAGAAAGGAATCTGACTATTAGACTAAATAAACTAGGAACAAGATGAAGAACAGAACTTGTGATGCAGGAGGCTTTCTGGAAGCAATAGAATAAATATGATGGAGGGGAATATTAAGGAACAGGTGTTTGGGAGTTTGAAAGATGTAAAACACCACATGAAAAGAAAATCAGTAGGAAGAAAAGTCCTGGATAGATGGATCTGTCTATTCATAGAGATAAACAGGATTTGTTTTGGTGGAGTATTTCACTGTTGAAGGTTCCATTCAATACCACTCTGGATATTGTAGAGGACTGTGCTATTGTGTGATTATGGAAGTAGTTACAAACTCACATTTGGATCTGGGACGAGACTTCTAGTTTCACCAGGTACATTTATTCTGATTTTTTGCCTAATTTGCAAGGTTGTTGTGGATAAACACCAAGATCTGGGAAACAGCAGCTGTCAAAGCCAGAGTAGCCTGAGGTCTCCCTTTAACCAGTGGAATTTATTCCACAGCAGCTGTCCAAGCAGTCTGCCTTGAGGCAGCTGCAGGCAGGCGTGTGCTTTCAGTGCTCTTCCATCAATTACACTCCTGTGGTAAGCTAAGGCAAAGCCTGGTTTTGCCTGTCAAGTAGGTCATGTGGATTTGTTCTCTCTTAAGGGTTAATCCATGCCACTTCTGTTGGCCTCAAGCGAAGGTATGGATGATATAAATCAGGTGAAAATGCATTGAAATACAAGAATGGCTATAATATTTATATTGCTGGACATGAGCCGGCAATGTGTGCTCGCAGTCCAGAAAGCCAGCCATATCCTGGGGTGTATCAAAAGCCAGCAGGGCGAGGGAGGGGATTCTGCTCCTCTGCTCCGCTCTCATAAGACCCCACCTGGAGTACTGCATCCAGCTCTGGGGCCCAGCACAAGAAGGATGCGGACTTGTTGGAGCAGGTCCGGAGGAGGGCCACAAAAATGATCAGAAGGATTGAACACATCTCCTATGAGGAAAGGCTGAGATTTGGCATTGTTTAGCCCGGATAAGGGAGACCTTATTGCAGCCTTTCTATACTTAAAGGGGGCTTATAAGAAAGATGGAGACAAACTTTTTAGTAGGGCCTGTAGCGATAGGACAAGGGGTAATGGTTTTAAACTAAAAGAGGGTAGATTCAGACTAGAAATAAGGAAAAAAATTTTTACTATGAGGGTGGTGAAACACTGGAACAGATTGCCCAGAGAGGTGGTAGATGCCCCATCCCTGGAAACATTCAAGGCCAGGTTGGACGGGGCTCTGAGCAACCTGATTTAGTCGACTATGTCCCTGCTTATTGCAGTGGGGTTGGACTAGATGTCCTTTAAAAGTCCCTTCCAACCCAAACCATTCTGTCATTCTATGACTTAGAAAGTGTCCATTTATGGTGATTATCACCATTTTAGCTGGTCTTTGATTGTAGCAGAATCCCATCAAGGAACAGTATACTTATAAGATTTTTAATATTAGTGTTGTAACAGGAATTGGACTGCCTTTTAGCTGGTTTGTCTGATGTAGAGATACTGTATTATCCACAAATATTGCAAGTGGATTCTGTTCACGACTGGGACTTGAATCCAGGTTTGCCAAGCTGTTGCAGCTACAAGGCCATGCTTAATGCTTACTCCTGCTGCCACATGTCTAAGTAACTGAGAGTGTATGAATCCTGAAGAGTTAGAAGGCTCAGACTGGCTTTGCAACTGCCTGTGAAGCTCCAAGATCTAGACAGGGTCACAATGTGCCACTCAAACCTGTAAGAAGATATCTGTAACCAAGGTTAAAGGGGTTCTTGCAAAGGTTTCGTGGGTTGTATGAATTATGGGAGTGGAGAAGGATACAAGCTGATATTAGGAAAAGGAACCTTGGTGGTGATCAAGCTAGGTGAGTAGTAAATGGTGAAAAACTGAGAAAACTTGGACTGAAAGGCAGTGGCCCTAACTATATGACACAGTGAACAGGAATTTTAGGTGATGTTACAGATGGAAAACCACAGATTGTTCCTAGTGTTGCCCCAAAAGGCATAATACACAAACTGTAACCAATGAGTGAATGAACATTCTTTTATTTGATCTCCCTGTTTCTGATCCTGATAATTTTCTAGTAGATTCCTTTGGTACTTTGATGGTGACTTATGTCAATGTGTTACATCCTTGCGCCCTTAAGTTATTCCCTGTTCTGGAATGTCTGTCGACCTGGTTGTCAGTATGCACTGGGAAAACCTGTCTACATTTTTGTAGAGGTTGACACCAGTGTGCCAATCAGGGATATGTGAAACTCACATTTGGAACTGGGACCCAACTTCTCGTTACTCCAAGTAAGTTTGAGCTTTCAGTTCCATATTAACACTAGGATTGGCAAATCATCTGTTCACTGGGCAGATGGACTAGGGACTTTCATGGAAGCATGTTCCAATTTCTTTTCGGCTTCCCTTGAAAAAAACAGTTGGAATAGAGATGCTATCTTGGAATCCAAGGAGTGCTTGGCTACATTGTGTCAGTGACCCTCTGCAGGAAAGAACAGCAAGAGAAGATGGTCATGTTCACACAGGTTTAATAGTCACAGCATGGTGCAGTCACACATAGAGTGCTGTGAGCAGTTCACACATGGCCGAATGCTACATAAAAAAGTTTATCACTTTTATAGAGTTTCTGGCTATTAAAGTTTTCAGACTTGATTTTTGCATCTTTAAAATAATAGATGGAGGTTACTCTGACTAATGGCTTAGAGACTGGATTTTCTAACTCTCAACCTAAGAGAACATGTCATGATTTTTTGGCTTTAAAATCCAAAAGTAAAGTCACCTTCTATATTTGTAAAAACTGTTGTTACAGTGTGAGCAGTCAGGAACTAGAAAAATTGTATTTGGAAGCGGAACCGAACTTGTGATGCATGGTAACTCTCTTTCCTCTCTTCAGTGATATTTTAAAATGCTTTAGGAACATGAAAAGATGGAATGAAATTTCAAATATCTTTGTGTGTCATCCTCTGGTAAACAACTTTCCCACATATTTTGGATGAAGAGCCACTGGAATACGCATCTGGTAGGCAGGAATTTATTGCAAAGGCTTCTCGTTGAGTGGGAAACTGAAAGTTACAGTAAATTTGTGTTTGGAAGAGGGACTAGATTTAAAGTCAACCCAGGAGAGTAAGATCTGGAGAAGGACAGGCTATGAAGGCGTGAAGGTGGCAGCAGTGTCCACTGGTCAATGTTTCTGAATAGGTCTACCTTTATGGAGAATGAACATAAACTCTTGAAGAAGAGTGGAGGGAGGAGTGAGGGCTGAAAGAAAATGAACCCAGGATTATTTCTCAACAGGGTGCTTGTGAAGATGGAGCAGAGAGACTGGGAATAGTGGAAATGAGACAGCACCAGCAATGTCTTAAATTAATGATTTTGGCATATCATTAACATTAACTTCTGAGTTGTCAGACAATAATAGTGTTTTGCCTTAGATTGAGGGGAAAAGATATCAGAGATACCTCCAGGTTCATGTTTAAGTCTTAGTTTCACACTGCATTGTGAAGAAATTTCCCAGGTGATTTAGACTATAGTATTTGCAATTATTCAAACTGGGGTGTGTGGGATGCTGGAGCTAGGAGAGTAATTTTTGGAAATGGCACAAGGCTATGATCCCAAATAAGTTATCTAATTGAATGTGCCCATTAAATAGACTTCTCAGGAAAGGATATCATTTTAGTGTGAAATAGACATCTACATCTGAGGCAATTCCACAAGTGTAACATCAAAAGTTCTCCTGACTTTTTGATATCAACATGAAAATCATCTTCCACCTGTTTTTAGAAAGGGATTTTAAGTTGATTCTTTTGCATAGTTCTTTTTCTTACTCATTAAATGAATGTGATTTTTTTTGGCTGGTCCAACATGAATAGTTAATCTCTAATTCAGAAAGTTTCTTTTTTTTTTNAAATTATTTGAATTGAGGGTTGTACTAGATGACTTTTAAAGGTTCCTTCCAACACAAACCATTCTATGATTCTATTAATTTTTTTCTAGAAACTAAATCTCTGGCATATAAAATTGAAAACTTGTTCAGGCAATTAAAACCCACTCTGATTTTGGAAGAAAAAGCACACAAATTATTTTGTGAAAATGGCAGAGGTTCTGGAGATGGTCATAAGCAGCCACTTCAAGTCTTTTTGTTTCCAGACAATTGTTACACAGAGGGGTTAAGCCATCTTATTCACTTGTGAGCTTTAAAGAGTGGATTGGATAAGCAGAATTCCTCCTCCTGACCCCCAACAAACTTTCCTTAGCATTGTTGAAAGGAGCAGCAGAGGAGATCATAGTAAATCTCTTCCACAGTTTAGGTGATGAACGAATACATCTATACATGAACACAAATAGCATGTTGCATCCCAATATGAAATTTAAGAAAACTTCATCTCAACTTTTCCTTAATGTAAACACATGCTGTAAGCCCAGGATTTATTCTGTTTTGATGCTAGAGAACTATTTAGTCCATTGAACACCTGATTTCTCCTCACATACTGGGTATCTTCCTCTATTAGTTCAGTTTTAGTTGTGGTTCAGCTAGAAATCTTCCCTTGTAAAGGTTTGTGAGAAAGGTCTTGGATGGTTTTGGTAGTTTGACTTCTCCAAGTATAATTACAAAGGCAATGACAAATCCATTTTTGGGATGGAGACCAGAATTATGCCTGAGCCCTGTAAGCGAAGCAGCATATTCACATTTGCAAATACTGAATCTCTGCACAGAGTCTTTGTACTTTGGATGACTTGGCTGATGCTGGACTAGGACTTGGTTTCTTTCATCTGAGTGCCCCCAGACATGAGCACTGGAAGTTGAAAGAAGGGCTCAGGCACTAAATGTGGACATGTAGTCTTGCTGTAGACATCCTAGCATCCATGTAGGGCTGGCAGATTTCACAAAGGACCTCTGGTAGACCTTTTGGAACCACCATTGGAGGACAGCTAGCAAACATCACTAAAGTGCTCGTTAAATCACTGGAGTTGCTCCTCTGGAGTCAAGATTAGCCTGTATGAGTTTGTGAGGAGGTATACATTTCATCTGAGTTGGGCAATAGCTCCAGGTTGACTCTAGCTGTGGAATATCATGTCTCAGGCTGAGGAATGGTAAGAGGATCAAAGACCTCTATCACACCAATTCCAGTCTGACCAGGGATTCAGACAGTTTGCTTTGGAGGGAATGGAGAAAGAGATAAATCTCTGTATAATATAATCTGTGTGTTAAACCAGTTCAGGTTTCTACTGCAGGTTGTTTGGAAAAAAAGGCATAGGTCTCAGTCTGATGTTGGAACAGGCTTCTACTGCTCTCTCCCTGAAAAAATCCTCTGGAATTGGCTTTCTCTGTAGACTGGTGAGGAATAGTATTCCAACAGCTCCTGTTCTTCCACCTGGATGATATCCTTCAGTAAAGATCAAATTAGGCACGGTGAACAGCTCAGAGTATCATGATTTACTTCTCAATCTGTCTTGCAAATATAGGTCATAAATATCAATACAGCATCTCCAACACTTCCACCAACTCATTAAGACAGAAAAACAGGAAACATAGGTCACAGTGCTGCGGTTATAATAGCTGATATTTACTGAGACTGCTATCTGCAAACTTGCATAACAGTGTGGAAATATGCAAAGGAACTTATCGGAAAAAGGCTCTAGTACCAGAACAAAGCCAGCAGCGACTCTGAGCAAGAATGAGAAATGAGCGTTTTGCAAAACAAGTGCTGCTGAAGCTGCCTGCAAAAAAAACAGACCTTATTTTTTTATCTGATCAAAATAAAAGCATTGCACAGACTAAAAGGGGGAAAAACATCCTAATTTGGAGAGGTGGATATGTAGTTCTTCAGATAGCACAGCACTCACTATGAGAGAGAAGCAGAACAGTTCGATCAATTCCTCCTCTTCTGTTTCATATCCATCTACTTCATGACAATGATGTACCCTGGTTCATCTGTATTTTATACAGGGATCTACCATTAAGCTTTTTATGTGCTCCTGTCTCCCTCTCCCTAAAAAACGATCACTGAAAACTATTTCCAAAACAATAACAGGGAGTATGGGAGGAGTGGAGTGGGGTTGGGAGAGTCAGAACATTTATTAGACCATATTCTGCGTAGCTGGGAAAGAGAGAGTCTCATCAGGTTTTTCAAAGGCAGGACTAGAGAATGAATCATTAGGCTTTGTGAAATAGCTTTTTTCCGAGATCATACTAATAAAGAAGTATGGTTATTTCTCTAAGGTGATGACAACCGGCAATTGAACAGATGAAAAGCATTTATCTCAGTGACAGAATTAGGGTCTGCACTTGCATAAGATTTTGAGATAGTTTCTAAAAGCCAAGATTTTGTCGAAAATTCCCCTATGGGAAGAAATTAAAACTTCTTCATTAGGGAGCTTAGCTGTCTAATATTTCTACAGTATTTATCAGTGTGGTGTGTAAACAGGGACGAAGCAAATATTAATCTAAACCCTCAACCCTACACAATAACATTTTCAGTTTATAAATGTGAACTGAAGCTCCAGCTCAAACCAGTGATTGTGAATTTCAATGGAAAATGCAGCCAGAGGGCAGCTGAGAGTGCCAAATCTGCATCTTGGCTACAGTATGTCTTTAATGATATTTCATCTGTTCACTATCAAAATACTGCAATGCCCATAACATTTTACTATTACACATGAACAAAGGTTTAGGAAAGCACCTACTCAAAGAATCAGACTTCAAGAGCTGGAAAAGATGAAATGTATGCTTAGAGTACAAGTTTACAAAGCTAAATGTGCAAAAAAAGAGTTTAACCACAGGTAGTGTTTTGATATGTGTGGAAAATCCTGGTCTAACTGAATTGCTAGCTGAATTTGGAGCAAGAAACAGACATAAACCCCACGTATTTTATATCTGCAGCCTTTAGTTCCCCAAACTCCTCTTCTGCAGGGCAAAATTAAGTAAAAAAAATCTTGCACTGCACTGTCAGGTGGTGGAACACAATGAAACATTTGTTTGTTTCATCTTACTTTCCCTAAATGCAGCCATGTGTTCCTACTGTGCAGTGGCTTTCCAAGCTTTCTCCGATAGGAACAGAAGTAGCTAGACTGGGGGTAAATGTGAACACCCTTAAGACTTGGCCGTTCATCCACCGTCCCTCAGGACAGGTGGAGGAAGAGGGATTTTGGATGTCAGTGGTGGATTTGAGTACACTTTTGCAGGAAAGGTAGAATGTCCCTGGGCTGCTCAGCTCTCTCCAGGCACATTACATCTCATAGCAGTGAAGCAAGAAGACAGTGCTCTCTCTGCCTGTTATACGCGTTCCTGAATGCATCCAGGCCAAGATCCAAAAGGAAGCTCAGGCTGCATAGTAGAGTTGTATGAGTTGTTACAGAGAGGAATGACTAGGTTAGATATGGACATCCAGGCTGTGGATGCCCACATGAGTATCATTTGAGATGCTCCAGGGATTCTGCTTGACCACTCTGTGTCTCCCACACAACGTAAGTCAACATAGGAACATCTCATGTAGCTCCTGCATCATCTGCTGTGGATGCCTTGGCTCTCTAAAGGTGTCCTAGCACAAGATCCCTATGATCAGTCAACTTCCCACTGGAATAATGGAAAAACCTCCATATTTAAGTGTCTGTATGTTAAGACTGAAGGAACTATGACTGTGTACCCTCATCTAATGTCTCTTCTCTTCTCTGTTTTCAGATATTACTCCATCTCCTTCAGCCTACAGGCTGATCTCTAAAGATGATGAGGATTTGGAAATGTGCCTTATCACAGATTACTCCCCTGAAAAGCTTACTCTTAACTCAGCTGATAAGCAGACAAATGCTATTGTGGAGGTGGCAACATCCGAGAACAAACAAGAAGTGAGCTACCTGTCAACGTACTGGGCCAAGAAAGATGAAATGCAGTGTGGTGCAAATCATGAGGGCTTTGGAGAACTGGAGGGCGAGGATCCCGAAAGTGGTAATGGCATTTTTGGATGTGTGTACAGGGCTACAGCTACTCTGGTCTCTGTGCTATGAGTATGAGCAGAACTTGTTCACATCTCCCAACCCTGCAAAAAATGCTGCATGGTCCCACACTCCAGAGGAATATTGCCTTGTTGCCTCTGTTTTCTTTTGTCTTTCTCCTTGGTGGAAACAAGATTAAGGGTCAGTAGACTGGTACAGTCCCAGCAGAGAGATCTTAAAATCACACTGTGGGGGATATAAAGCTTGAAATTCCTTTGTCTGATGGGACACTAAAGTTTAATTAGATCATGTTTTATGCTTGCCCTGAGAACAGCAGAAATGAGTGTTTATGGGAGGATTTAGTGGCCAGAAACTCTAATCCAGCCCTTCCAATTAGAGATATCTTTATGAACTTCTGAAGAAGTACATTTCTATTATTAATAAAATTTATTATTACTATCTCAGGTGCCAGCGCTGTCTGTGTTACAGGGGTGTCTCTGCACTTCAGGACAGGTACGTGCACATTTTAGGAGTAAAGCTTGGCCTGATTAAAGGAAATGTCTTCCCAAGTTTTTGCTAATGTTCCCTGTTTGCAGAATTCCTGTTGGAGCAAAAAGCTCTGACTGGAAATTTCCAAAAGGGCCACACAGGCTTTAAGCATCAAGGTTGGAAGCCATTGGGTTAATGTAGTCCTCCAGATCTGAGCTGGTAATTTAGTGTGACCAGTGTTGCCAGTGCCCACACGTTCTTGCTAGGACTAGCCAAACAACTGCTCCCCATCACATAATGATTTATGGTACTGATATGAGTCAGCCTTACTGGATGTCTGTCTGCATTTCAGACTTCAAAAGAGTTGTTTTTATTTTTGGGTGCACAAACACCAAATGAACCAAAAGATAAGCAGGTGGTTTCAGCAGTGAGTGCTCAGCAGCAGGGTTGCATCTGAGCAAGCTTTGCTTCAGCTGTGGGAGTACACTACCCAGCGCTGGAGCCCAAGCAGTTGCTGTTCCTGCTAGTTCAAAGGAGCTGAGCGTGCCTCTGCACTCGCCCTGTTTGCAGAAAAGCTGTACTTTTGCAAACATGCAGCCTTGATGAAAACCAGTTTGCCAAAATGTTTCCAAAACACCACTTCTGAAAAATACTCATCGGCAAACTTGGCTGATTTGATCAGTCTTTTCCAAGAAAGGTTTTCAAAGATAAACATAAAGTGACTTTTTGATGACAGCTCCCTGCTTCCCCAATATAGATCAATGTCTTTTCAAATGCAGATGGCTTTTAGCTTAAGATTAATAGAAAATCCAAATAAACTTTGTGTTCTTTGAATAAAATTTAACTTGGCCCTGGCCATCTTAAAAAATTTTAGGGAGAGGAAGGCGGGATGCCTCCAGCATCCTGGGTTCATAATACACTGTATTTAAAAAACAGATAGATGGTTGGCAGACTTGCATATTGGATAATTAAGTGATTATTGAATGAAAACCCCGCCGTTGAAACAGCAACTGGAAGAAATGCAAGTCTCTCAGTGAGACAGTCCTGCTCACTGTCTTGTTAGCTGTCCTACTAGCTGACTCAATCACACAAAGTGGAACAGCTTCATTAAGAAGCACTTTTAAGTCTGTCTGGAAGTGAGGATGTCTCAGCACTCTTGTGACGTTCATTTTCTGTTACTTTTACAGATGGAAACCTGAACATGCTGTCTTTATCACAGCTGGGCCTGAAAATAATTTTAATGAAAGGAATAATTTTTAATGTGCTGATAACGATGCTTATGTGGAAAAAAAAGTGAGTACGCATGGGGCGGTAAGGCCTCTGACAGAAAACATCTGGATAAGTTCACTAGCCATGAACGTTCCTTCTCTCTTTAATAACTGTTTATGCAGTCTAGCTATACACCTTTTGTCTACCAACAGTAAAATCCCTCCAGTCCTTTGGCCAAATCATTGTTTTGGCCCACCCCTCAAGCCTATTTACTTTTCCTTATCCACATGCAAATTTAACTTTTTTCTTCTTTCTAGACATCTCTCCCTTCTGTTTCTACATCCATCCCTTCTCTTGTCTGCATCCGTCCATCAGATTCATCCCCTGACCAGTCTCCAGCTGGGAAATTTGATGCTTATTGACTTCAAGACCTCAGACCTAATATATTAGTTTTGGCCCCGTGTCTCTTTCTCCTCTTTCTAGTGCCTAGACACTTCAGGTCTACAATTACATAGCTGTGACTGTATCCCAAATATTGATTTAACATACCTTTATTTTTGTTACAGGAATGAAAGCAACCAGATGGTGCAGTCCTGAAGTACCAAAAAAGCCTGGTGAGGAATCGTTACCGGAGCATCGCGTGCAAGAGGGAACACAGGCACCCCTGTTCTGGATATCATGCCAGCCATTATAGTCTAAATTGCTTTATTTGCATTGTTGTAAAGCTGCTAAAAAATAAGCTTAAAATTTGCAGCATCCCGCTTCCCGGATGCCTGATTCACTTAGCATGGCAAAGCCTCTTTTTGCATGAAGCATAGTTTGCTGTAACTATACATTGCCAAACGTCACTATTGCTTGCGTTAAAACGACACACAGTTTCTGCTTGAGGCAGTGTTGTTTGTTGAAAACTGCAAGCTAAATATCACTTGAATGTGAATTTTTCATATTTTGATAACTTTCAGGTATGCACGTCTTAGAGTGCACCCCACAGACACCATTTCAGTTGCAAATGAAAAACCAAAAAGCAAAGGGAGACTTATTTAGGGGGCTATGCACCATGTCCTGCTGTCTTTTGCTACATCAGGGCAAGGTATCTTTTTTTTTTCCCCTTAAAGATATGCTGCTAGGTCTCCCAGAAGTCCTGAATTCAGTAAAATTCTCACTTCATTATCACAGAACAAAAGGATGTTTTTTAGTATTTTTTAAAGTCTATCTGGCCTTAACATTTTCTGAATTTAAACCAGCTTAAGATTTGGCTTTGAGTTTAGTGAAAATAGAAACTACATTTGTTCTTTTTGTTTAGTTCTAACAGCCTTAGATTTCCAGATTTCTTTTTATAATCATTGCATAAAACTATACTGAAATATTCACCTGTCCATGCGTGCACTCCATTCGCCCGCTGCTACGTCTTGAATTGCACTGGCAACCACACGGATGTCTTGGCATTTCGTTAGGCCTTTGGCTGCTATTAAACAATGCTTATCAAAAGCAAGAAACTTGTTTGTCTTTTGTATCTATGGGAAGTCCGTTTCCAAGACACCTTTGCTGTGTCTGGGTGAGAACAGCGTGGCTGGCTCGGAAGGAGGCAAATGGAGGAGAGCACCTCTCCTCCAAGAGTAGACTCTGGGCTATGTGAAGACAATGGTAAAATATGGCTTGCCCACAGTGAGAGGACTAGTAAGCCGTCCAGGTTCTTGATGGCAGCGTGCTACTACTGCTATGGGGAACACAGGAGCCTGAAGTGTCCTGCCTCTAAATGTCCCCCACTCCCAAGAGTCACTGGAGAACAAGGTACCTGCTTTGCATTAATGGCACCAACCTACTGGCTTGTGTCTCCAGGCTCAGTCTGTCACTGGCAAGACTGGAAAAGAAATTTTCTCCTTTTGTAACATCAATTTCTCCATCTTATTCTGAAGCACCAGATTCCTCTGGAGGGAGAAATGAGAAGGGTGCAGTGAAAGAAACACACCCTCTCTGCAAAGCTTGAACCTTGCCTGTGCCTCACACCGGTGCCCAAACGGCATGGCAAGGAAAGCCTCGCCAGACCGCTGGGGGTGATTCCCCCTCATGGGATATTTCTCAACCCTGCTGGATCCACAGCCGTTGCAAGGAACTCTGATCTTGGAAAGACTCATGCTTCAAATGTTTTTAGCCAAAAGCTTCATGTGGGAGAGGGTCCCCGTGTGAAGGCCATGCCAGCATCCCTGCCACGGGATGACTCCACAGCGCTGAGCAGCAGCACAACAAAGTCTCCCAGGTCTCCTGCCATGGTGCTGCCACCTGACCATTTAGTAGGTGGCCTGTCACATGGTGACAGAGAGTTACTGACCCCTCCTGCCAATGAAAAACTTCAAACTTTCCAGGTCTATTGCCCTGATTATTTTATAGTGTGGACATTCAGGGACTCATTCTCTTGTCTCTCCCTTGACACGGCAGTCGCTCTCATTCCTCTCCAGCTGTAGAAAGCCCACGGCTCTTTAAATGCTATATTCCAGGCAGCTCTTAAGCTTACATTTCGCTCATGATGAGGTCTGCCACCTCACAGGGAAACAGCTCGATGAAGCTGCCTAAACCATATTTGAACTACAAAGCAAGTAATTGCGTTTCATGGCTTTCCAGCTGATTAACCTCATTCCAGAAATCTTCAGGGACTTGGAATAAAAGTCTCCATGCTTCTTTACCTTTAGCATCACTTTTTAAAATTAATATCCATCTTAAATTTTTTGTGTTGCACTTCAGACCCGCTCCTAGCTGTATGGTCAAGGAGGGAGGACAGCGTGCTGCCTCTGTTTCCACATCTCAGTCTTTTCTCTTCCAGGTTAAACGACTCCAGTGACAAGATTTGCTGAGTGAGGGGATGAGTATACAGATAAAGTTACATATTTTGACTAAAGCGACTCTTAGCATGTGACCTGCAAAACATCGAATTTGTAGGTCTAGTTCAAAGATACTTGCAGATATTAGGTTTTCAATGTCCCACCACCACAATGTGCCCCCCTCATCACCACTTTGCGCTTTCTTGTTTATTTCGAGAAAGAAAAACCGCAGTGCAAAGCACAGGCAGGAAATAACATGGTAGGACAGGATGTGGAAGGGGTCTCACGGCCCAGGTGGGGCAGGAAGAGGACGTACCGCCAGTTCCATGACGCCACAGTCGAGATCTGGGTCACCTTTTGATGCTCCTCTACACCTCACCACAGAAACCGCTTCCTCTGGAAAGTGGAGCACAAAACAGGGGGTGAGGGGAGCAGGGCTGGTGTGGCACGTGGCGGGGAGAGGGAGAAGTGTGTGGAAAAAACCAGCAGACGTTAGACCACAAGCCAAAGTTGAATCAGGTTAAGGCAGCCTCCCTTCCTGCCCCCTCACCGCAGCAGCCTGCTCCTGGGTCTGGGGGGAGTTGTTTTGGGTACAGCAGGAAAGATTGAGCTATGTATAGCATAGGCAGGGGAAAGGAGGGGAGAAAATACATTATAAAGTGTGGTGGGTGGCTGGGAGACATCTTAGAAGCGTGTAAGATTTCTGAATTTGCTGACAGGCCTCTGCACCCTGTTATACAGGCGGTGAATCCATACAGAAAAATCCTTTCACTTCTGACCCAAAAGAGAAGGGAGGAAGATGGGGCAGGCCAGCAAGTCCTCTCACATTGTCAGGGAAAGAGATGTTGCCATGGTCCATCTCTAGCACCCTCTCCCCTATGCCAGCTCCTGGCTCCAAACACCTACCTATGGGTAGGAGATGAATTTGAGTAGTTTCTAGGGGTTTTCTTGGACAAAACACCCTGACCAACATTTGTCGTCTCTCATTAAACATGGCCCTGTACACAAAACAGCTTCTCTTCTTGCCCTCTTCTACAGTGTGAACGTGGACCCAAGCATGGTCTTTGTAAGTAGCAGAGCTTGGAGATACCTACAGACTTGTTGAAGCTTATTCAAATGTGGGAGTAGCTCTAATAGGACCTGGATTCTAGTACTGAGTTTATGGCAACTAGAGGCATTGCAAGCTGGTAAAAATCGGGGGAAAAAAAAAGAAACCCAACGGTTTTTCTTTTTCCGCAGGCTCCCGTGCAGTTCTTAGAAGTGGCCACAGGAGGGTCCCAGCCTGGAGCGCTCTCTGAAGCCAAACCGGGGGGAGACCATGTCACACAAGCCCACAGGGAGGCACTCGCCGCTTGCAAACGACAGCAGCTGCAGTGGCAAAGGGGACACCCTGAGCTGTGCCTCGTCCTGTGAACATGCCGGAGCCCTGTCTGCCACGGGCCTGGCTCAGAGAAGGTCCTCCTCATGGGGAAGAAGAGCTCGGTGGCTCATTTACAAGCCCTGCATGCTGTTGAGCCCCCTGCCTGCTCCTCAGCGGTACAAAGCTGGTGCCGCTGTAGACAAAGCCAGCTTCACGCCTGGGACTGGAAGGGGGTGGTGGTGTCAGAACTGGCATGAATTCTCTGTTCCTAGCACAGACCCAGACAGCAGCATCTGAGACAGTGAGGACCCTGCTCCCTCATACCTCGCTCTTCAGACCCTATGTTGGGCAAGAGATTTAGGAGCCCCGGGTTTCACACTTTTATGGGTTTAATGGCTGCAGCAAATGTTAAAAAAAAAAAAGGTGGTACATAGGAGCCATAATCCAACGCTGAGGGGTTGAAGCTATCAGACCCCATGTTTTGTCTCCTTAGTGCCACCAGACACGCATTTCTTTGTCACATAGCCTCAACGCACATTTTACCTATCCCGTGTCTTGGCTGCAGAGCAAACCAGACAAGCGTGAAGCAGCATCAGCACATGGACAGGGCCTCATGCATGAAGGTAATCCAGGCAAATTCTGCAGCTGAAGGTGTGGAGGGACTAGCTGGGGTTAATGTCTGGTTCTGTGCCCATAATCTGATCAACACAGGGCCCTAGTTTTCCATTAGGACAAAGAAGTATTTGACCTCAATGCAGGAGCTAGCTTGGGCTTGAGGAGGCAACGGCCAAAGGCCAAAGCCATTGAGTTTAAGCACTTCATAATGCTTTAGAGGGGGAAGGATTTTCAATGTGGTTAAGTCTGAGGGGTGACCTTCTCCATGGACTCAGAACAGTTCAAGCGCAGTTCTGTCTGAGGCGCTGACACAGCTTGGCAACCCCGTCCAGCATGATGTTTATCAGCACATCAGGCTGAAGAAAAGCTAACACTGTGGTAGGGTAGCTGTATCACTACCAAGCCTTAGTGAGCCCAGCTGGGACATCCAGCTGTGCCCCACATGCCTTTGAGGGATACAGGAGGACCTGCGGGAAGACGGGTATACACCGAGCGATGTGTTGGAGGAGCCCCTCTCCTTCCTTCCATTCATGACCGCTAACCACAGCCTAAGCCACATTTTCCACAGCTTTGAAGCCTGGGGGCACATTGGCAATATACTTTCCATAAGATAAAGGGGCAGGAAACAGGGAGATTAAAAGGGTGGATGACAGTTAAGTTTCCATGACGACTTGTTTCCTGCTTCCCTCTGAAACTGGGGCACAGAAAAAAGCCCGCTGGGTAGAAAGGGAAGGAGGAGGGAGTTGTGCCTGACAGGGAACTTGGGTGTCAGAAGAATGTCTGTATTTGCCACTAATAGGGAAAAGACTGCAGTATTATAAAGGATTTTATTGACAGAAAGGATTACAGTAACCGATGTGAGGCAGCAGACCCCTCCATAGCACAGTAGACCCCTCCATAGGACTGTCTGTGGGGAAAAATCTCGAGCCCTGCTTCCCCTTCCTCCATCAAGGAAGTAGGTAAGAGTCTGCTGGGGAACAGCATTTCCTAATGCCAGGTTGTGGCATCAGGGCTCAAGAGCAATTCAAGACCTGGAAGGAGAGAAAGGCAACATTGAGTGATGTTTCTGCAAAGGGAGAGGAAATACCCCACGAGCTCAAATGACCTTGTAGCCCCTTGCAACAGTAACAACAGTGCACATCCTCCACTTTCCAGCACCAAACTCTCCCTGTCACAAACTCCCTCATCTGCTGAGAAACTCAAGGCTTGGACACCATGGCCTCCAAATAAGAGAAGCCTCACAAACAGAGCCCAGGAGTTTCAGCTCCCAAAGCCCCTCTTCCAAAGAAGAATGGGGTATTTCTCTTGTAAGAGAGAAATGTGAGTAGGTTTCTGTAACACTCCTAGTTAAATTGTCTTTTAAATGACACAAGCCAAAAAACACATGCATAAACCCAGACAGTTGTAAATCTTAACCCTGTATCAATCTAGAGGACAACAGCGTAACTGTACTTGGCCAAGATGAAGCTGGGAGCTAGGACTCCTGGATTCACAATTTTTCTAGTTCTCTCCTAACTCTACAAAAGTACTTAAGTCGTGTGAGTTGTGGTCACCCCTTTTGTGACCCCATGGATCAGTACCTCTGTCTCTTCTAGAAGCTCATCCAACAAAATTGATGACCACAAGATGGAGGATGGTGTTGGCAAAGAGGAAATCGGCAAAAGCCCGCTCCGGTGAAATGCCTTGGAATTCGCCTTTGTTCTGGGGGTTGATCTGGATCCGGAGGCAAACTGGATGGCAGAAAAAGAATGAGAGATTAGGGGTCACAAAAGGAAGTCAGGGTGGGAAGCACAGTCTTCCTGGGGCAGTCCACCCCAGTCTGGGTCACTGTTCCACCAGGCTACCACAAGAAAAGGTAATTTCATCTTTGTTGTAAGATAAACAGGACAGTGGCAGGGGATTTGCACAGGGCTTTTATGTAATCAGCTCTCCAATAGCACTATACTATTGGGGTGACCAAGTGAGGCCTGAGGGAAATGGGCTTATAACAGCATGGGACTCGCATAGAAATGGGGCTATGTCTACATCCTCCATTGGGTGTGTTGGAGAGGGCTGCACAGGAAAAGGGTGGGTTTGGGTGGTATTATGGGAGAGCAATACCCTGAAGCAGCAATTGGTAGAGTTTGGGTTTCCACCATGGGACGGTTACTAAAGAAAGACTTCAATACACGATGGTAAAAAGGACGGCTCCTTGATCGCCAGGGAGAAGCAGGGGCACCCTGAGGCTGATAAGAAGCTGGGATCTATCCTGCACACAGACAGGACACCCGTGGGGTCACAGCCACTGTGGCAGCACCCTGCAGGGTGGCAGGCTGGGCCGAGAGCTGGGGCGAGAGCTGGGGCGTCCTGGGAGCAGAACCGGTTGTTACGGGGGACGGCGGGGGGCGCTGAAGGTGGTCGTGGGGACTCCCTGGCTGCCAGGGCCGGTTTGAGGGCTGCGGTGGGTGACTCCCTTGGGCTGCTGGGGAACGCCTGCGGCTGCTAAGGGAATGCTGCGGTTACTACAGGAGATCTGGGTATTTCTAGGGCAACTCTGCGAGGGCCGGGTGCCTCTGGGCGTTGCTGGGGGTTCCGCGGTCGTTGAGGGGGGGGCTCAGGCTTCGCTACGGAGAGAGCGCGGTCGCGAAGGGGGGTCGGGCGTGGCGGGGCACTGACCGCCGAGGATGAAGCTGCCGACGGCGGAGATGAAGCCGCTGAGGAAGGAGTTGAAGGGGAAGGTGCCGACGCCGAGGCAGTAGCCGAACTGGAGCGCCCCGGTGAGCAGCACGTAGAGAAGGTAGGCGTCCAGCACCTTGAGGCGGCTCGGCGTGCCGCTGCCGTACTCCGCCAGGAAGCGCCGCACCACCGAGCCCACCGAGCCCGCCGACCCCGCGCCGGAGCCCGCCGCGCCCGACATGGTCCCGCCGGCCAGGCTGAGGTGGCCGGAAGCGCTGGCCGGAAGCAGCAAGTGCTTCCGGGGCACGGCCGGACAGCGCAGGCGTGCGCCCACCTCGCCGGCAGTCAGCGGGTGCTGCGCAGGCGCCGTCCTCTTGCCCGCGAAAGGGCGGAACCGGCCGGCGCCGCCGGCCGCTGTACGCATGCGTACGTATGACGGCGTGGGGGAAGTGACACGCGTTCTCAGCTAGCGCATGCGCCGAAGGTTTTATAGAGTCCGCGCCCCTGATGGTTTCCAAGAGCCAATGAGAGCCAAGCAGCGTCTGTTGCTAGGCGGATTAGAGAGCGGCTCCTTCCAAGCGCCAATGAGAGCGAAGTGACGGCCGTTGCTAGGCAGATTAGAGAGCGGCTCCTTCCAAGAGCCAATGAGAGCCAAGCGCCGGCTGCTGGTAGGCTGATTAGAGAGAGGCTCCTTCCAAGAGCCAATGAGAGCCAAGCGCCGGCTGTTGCTAGGCAGATTAGAGAGCGGCTGCCTGGGGCCTGTAGCCTGACTCGTTGGAGACCTTGTCCCTTCTAACGCGCGTGCTTGCTCCCCGTGGATGTCTTCTCCTTACCTGCGCTTGGGATAGGGATAGAAATACCCCCGAGAGACAGCGCGGGGTTATGTGGTGGGGAACGCACCCACCCGGGGGTCGGACAGGGGCACCGTCTGCATTCCCTTCTTCCGTTTCAGCCCGTGTGTAATAAGCAACAGAGGATAATTTGCTGATCCAACCAGTTGCTCAAGAAATATGAAGCGATGTAACTGCAATATCCGGCTAAGTAAATAAATGTGTCTTGTGAGCGGGCTCTACGGAAGGGAGGGGGGAGTCATGTCTTACCACGAGAAGAAAGAATATTGCCTAAAGTAAGCAAGAATGTATGGTGGGCAAACTGTGAAGGGGCTCTACGGAGGGGGGGTCACATCTTGCCACGAGAAGGGAGAAGATTGCCTTCCTCCTAGCAACAAGGGACCGAACCTATGGAGAGACCGGAGAAGACCACGACAACGCGGGACTAAAAGGACTATAAGAAGGGGATTCTAGCAAGGGTGAATTTGCGAGCCTAGGTGGAGCTGCGACTCCCCAGCTGCCCAGCGCTGCTTTTGCTTTCCTACCTTAATAAATATTTAGTGAATCTGGTTTTGATTCAATTGGTCTTGATCTCATCTATAACATTGTGCAGAGTGTTTCCCCGTTGAAGTCCGTGTCTGTAAGCAGTAGGGCTGAAGTTCACAGGTGCCCCATCCTCTGATCATGCCTCCAGTGCCTCCTGGAGGAGCCTCGTCCTGTGGAAGAGACCTTTCTGCGTTTCTGAGCTCCGTTTCTGTGGCTAGGAGGTGGGATTAACAGCGTGATTTGGCCAGGGCGCAGTCTGCGAGGTTACCTGTCTTCCTTCTGTGAGAGGTGAACTCAGGGATTGTTTCGCTTCGGCCATTTTGTATGTCGAGGACACGAGCAGGGCTACGGAACTTAGAAAAACAACTCCTTAAAAGGAGAAAAATGTGAATCGAGTTTGTGATAGGCTAACCGGTCGTGAAAGAATGTGTGCCCTAAAGTACCAAACCAACGGGAAAAGGGGACGGATCTTGGGCAATCCGGGGAGGGCATAAATACCTGAAGTTTTGTAACTAAGTCTTCTGTTTTGGGGATGCATCCAAATTGTTTATTTTGATCTTGAATAATTTTTTATCTTTGCTTTGAAGACTTTGTCCTCTCTACGTTTTTATCTGTGAGCGAGTGTTTCTCACACTTCTCCAGCCTCTGGTATCCTGATGTGTTAAAGTCTCACTGGTCATGGAGGAAATCGGGTCCTGCACATGCGTATTCCCCCAGGGTTTCTCTGCAGTGCTCATAAGGGGACTGGGACCTTTTTCCCTTGGTCATTGCCCATTTTTGTGGCATCTCTGGGAATAATCATTTGCCCGTGTCCCCTCTCTTGTGCAGCACAGGAGCAAAGGTGTGTGTGGGAATGTGTTCCACAGCCATGTCCCTTGCTTCTTCCCCCAAATGCTAGCAACTGCTGCTTTTGCAGAGGTCCTCTGCATGTTCACATCTACAGAGAACCGTCAGAAACTGCAGGGTTTTCTCTTTACCTTACCAAACCCAGACAGCCTTATGACACCATGTCCTGGGTGAAGATGGTGGCTGCAGTCCTGGGGCACTCCAGTAATTTTGGTGGCACTCAAGATTGCTGAGATCCATGGGAGCTTGCCATTCTGATGTGCAAAGAAAGATTGGCTGAAAGTCATCTCCTTCCATCAGAGAATGCCTGCGTTTGATGTTCTCTCAATGGCTCTGAAGAACAATTGTTACCCCAGAGGTAGGGTGCATACAAAATACTGGTGAGCTATGGAATGGAGAGGTGAATTATAAAGTGGTGGACCTTCAGGTTCCAAAGCTGATGATCAATAATGCAAATCCAACTGGCAGATGGTTTTTAGAGTAATCCTTCAGGGATCAATACTATCCTTATTAACAACCTGGATGATGAGACAGAGTTCACTCTCAGCTAGGTTGTGGACGACAACAAGTTGGAAGGAGCAATTGATACACCAGAGGGCAAGGCTGCTATTGAGACTGACCTTAACAGGCCAAGAAATGTATCAAATGAAACACCAACAAGTTCAATGAAGTTGAAAGCAAAGCACAATCCTGATGTGGGACAACCTCATGAAACAGAAGAGTCTTGGGACTGTTTGGCTGGAAAGCAGCTTTGCAGAAAGAGACCTGCAGTTCCTGTGAACAAGTGAACATGAGTCAATAAAGCAAGCATATTCTGGGCCATCTTAAAAAGAACACAGGTTGCAGGTCAAGGAAGGTCATTCTTCCCATCTGTTCAGCACTTGCAAAACCCGTTCTGCAGGACTGAGTCTAGTTTGGCACTCCCCAGAACATGGTAGACTTTGGTATAGTGGAGCAAGTCCAGGAGAGGTGGAGGATGGAGCCCAAGACATGATGCTGAGACAACCGGGTTTGTTCTGTCTCAGGAAGAGAAGGCTCAGGTGGGATCTTACTGTGACATTCAGCTGTCTTTTGGTGGGGTATATAAAAGGCAGAGCTAGATTCTTCTTGCAGGTGCACAGAGATAGGATGATAACCAATGGACACAACACAAGAAAATTCAGTTAAATAGTCATAAAAGATTTTTCACAATGTAGTTAAACACTGGAACAGGGACCCTGAAGAATTCTTGAATATTTCATAGATTTTCAGAACTGAACTGGACAAGGCCTTGAGCAGCTGCTACAGTTTGGGCCTGCTTTGAGTGGGAGTTGAACCAGAGATCTCCAGAGGTCTCTTCCAAACTATATTACTCTGTGATTTATGATCATCTAATGATTCTACAGATGACAATTTTAAAAACAGTCTACAAGGACCCTGTGAGTGTAGTATGTCACATAAGTATCACCCCCTCTCCTTGATCACAAATCAAATAGCTGAGTGTAATGAGACATGGTCAGCAGGACACTGTAAATAAGAAATATGTGTGATGAGCCTTCACAGAGGCCACTAATGTACAAGTGACTGGAGAACAGTACCTAAAACCTAAAAGAGTGCCTTTAAGTACTGTATCCTGGGCTGCATCAAAAGAAGTGTGGCCAGCAGGTCGAGGGAGGGGATTCTGCCTCTCTACTCTGCTCTCATAAGAACCCACCTGGAGTACTGCATCCAGCTCTGGAGCCCTCAACATAAGAAGGACACGGACCTGTTGGAGCAAGTCCAGATGAGGGCCACAAAGATGATCCGAGGGCTGGAGTACTTCTGCTATGAAGACAGGCTGAGACAGTTGGGATTGTTCAGCCTGGAGAAGAGAAGGCTCTGGGGAGACCTTGTAGCAGCTTTCCAGTCCCTAAAGGGGGCCTACAGGAAAGCTGGGGAAGGACTCTTGATCAAGGAATGTAGTGATAGGACGAGGGTAACAGTTTTAAGCTGAAAGAGGGTAGATTTAGATTAGATATTAGGGAGAAATTCTTGACTGTGAGGGTGGTGAGGCACTGGAACAAATTGCCCAGGGAAGTTGTGGAGCCCCATCCCTGGAGGTGTTCAAGGCCAGGTTGGAAGGGGCTTTGAGCATCCTGATCTAGTGGGAGGTGTCCCCGCCCAGAGCAGTGGGGTTGGAACTAGATGATTTAAGGTCCTTTCCAACCTAAACCATTCTATGATTCTATGATTCTAAAACTGCTAGAAAGGTATACCCTGATATCTCTGGGGACTGACGGGATTGACAACTTGTGCTGACATTTGTCTATAAACCCCCTGGTAATAGAGCTATGGGGGGAACGCTGGTATGCAGGCACTGTAGACACAGAGGATGTGAGGTGTAAAGGTTACATGTTGGTACCAAGCTGTTACTAGCCCCCCAAAAGCAAGAGGTAAGAGCAGTTGTCACAACAGCATGGCCCTTTCAGAGTTCATAGTTCCAGTATGCCTTAGGCTGATGGATGCTGGGCATCTGTGATATGGCTACCGCACTCTCAGTGAGCCACAACACAAGCAGTAGGTGTAACTGCAAGAAGTGGCAAATATCTATAAAGTTTGAGTTACATACTGAAAATCCCCAGCTGGTGTCTGCATAGAAGAAACAGAAAACTCATTTACAGTTAGTACAATGTGAATAAAGAAAGCTGCTTTCATAAGGGTTAGGATTACTAGGACCTGATGGCCTTTGATTAGTTTGCACCATGCTAGTTTTTATCATAATATTTGTGTATTGAGTGTATACACCTGTGAAAACTTAAGCGATTTTCTCACTAATGATGTACAGTGGAAGCGAAAGTATAATTGCATCTATATTTTGCATGTATTTGCTAGATGACGGTAAGGCAAAAAGGTAGCATAGGGTGGGAGTAGCACAACCTTACCTTGACCAAGAGCTGACTAACAGAGTGTAATGAACCATGACAGACAGGACAGTGCAAATGAGCTGAGAGTGATGAGCCCTGGTACAGACCATGGATTAACAAGTGGCAGAATAATACCTGAACCTGCTGGAAAGACATATCACAGTATTATCTCGGATGGTTCCCCCTCTTACATCAGAACTTCCTCATTACCAAACATCCTATGCTGTTGATTTGCTACAAGCTCCAGGAACATCATCAAAGTAGAGAAAAACATGTTACAAATAAACATGGGCTATAGCTTGGAGTCCCTCTCTTTCCTTCTGTACTAAATGGTTAATTTTTATTTTTTTTTTTATTTTTTATTTCTTCTTGGTGCATGGTAAAAGGATTTCAACCCAACCTGTGAATTGCTTCCCTCAGGCAAAGGGAAAGTATTAACAGTCAAAGTACAGTTTTGATTCCTGCAGAACTAAGATTTGCTGTAATGTCTATTTGTCCTTTCTTCCTCTCCACAGCTACAAAACTGGCTGATTGAGATGAGGGAGTCCTAATTTACGTAAGGATCTGGGATACTCCTTCTCACCGACTTAGAAACTGACTTGGCTTACAAGTTCTGACAAGGGTGCGTTTCCTCTGCAAGCTTTAGATCTCTGCTTTAGGAATCCGTGTTAGTCACTTCACTCCTAATAGTGAATAGAGAAAGGCAGATGGTGCCAAAGGGTGGTTTAATACTCTAGTTCCTGTCTGATGTTGGTGCTTTGAACTTAGGTCCTGGTGGTAACCACAGTAGCTAGGGAGCTAGCCACTACTTAGTTCATGTACTAAGTGAGGTGGAGTGGGAATGTAGTTGTCCTGCATGTGGGATGGAATAACCCCATCCATAGGTGTAGGCTGGAAGCTGACTGGCTCTGGAGCAACACTGCAGGCAGACTTCTGGGCTTCTGATGGACGACACGCTGAACACATCAGCAGTGTGCCTCTGTGACGGTGAAGATTCACTGCATACTGGGTTGTGTTCACAAGAGTGTAGCCAGCTGCTCAGGATAGGTGCTAATTTCTTGTTGCTTGGCACTTGAAGAACTGTGTACAGTATAGCTCCCCCAGGCCCAGTAAAAAAAACAAAACAAACCAAAAATGTTATCAAAATAGTGTGAGTCAAATGAAGGACAAGCAAGTTGATCAGAGAACTGGGGCACATGACGCAGGAAGAGAAGCAGAGGGAGAAGACAAAGTTGAGAGGAGCTGTACTGTCAGCTGTCTGAAGAGGATTTATGGAGAAGTCAGAGCCAGACCTCTCAGAAGTGCACAGTGAAAGGACAAGAGGTGTGGATCATGTCTTAAACAAGTAAGTCTCCACTGGGCACAAGGAAATAACTCTGCACAATGAAAATGGTGAAGCACGAGGCAGTGCCCAGGGAAGCTCTGGGATTCCCATGCTTGGAGATATCCACACTTACCTAGAGAAGGTCATGAACAACCTTGTCCAGCTTTGAAGTTAGCCTTGCTTTTAGCAAGGGATTGGACCTCCAGAGGTCCTTTCCAATCTCATTGTCTCTATGGTTTGTTATGTTCTTGCTGTTCGCCAGACTTTCACAAATGTTTTCCCAGAACATGCTATTTTGGTGTAGTTTGGAATTCCGATGTATAATATGATTATTTGGATAACGGTTCTACCTGAATATCTTGGGCATCATGTGGTGGATTCTATTACTAATTACACTTTTGTTTTTTCCTGGGGAAGGTTTACTTCCCCCTTTAATGCTTATGCCAAAGTGACACCATCAGAGCTAGGGGATGGCAACCTTTTGGGCTGTTTTGAAAAAGAATGTTACTTTCATAAAATCATTATTTTGTTGTTGGTTTTCCTGAATGTATTGCAGGGGTGTTTTTTTTATTAAACATTGATGCAGGAGTAGCTATAGTGTAATATAGGCTACTACCCATATTGGTAGATGCCACTCCCCGGCCCGTACTGGCACCAGCTACCCCCGACCTGTGATGGGAAAACCCACACCGCCATCTGTACCTGTGGAAGCCACGCCGCTGCCTGCACCGGCACCAGCCACCCCTCTACTTGTAGCAGCACAAGCACCTCCATGACCTGTACCAGCAAAAGTTACTCCAGCCGTGACAACGAGCCCAGTCACTACTCCAGGTGCTCCAACAATGAGTACCGCTGCTACTCAAATTCCCTCAGAATGGGTACAAGTTCCCCCAATGATCAGGAAGCAGAAAAGGACAAGGACCAGCTCAAGCCAGATAGCCTGGGAGAGAGTTCTTCTGATGGAGATCCAGGAGAGTTTGGGGAGAGCATCTCTCATTTTATCTCAGTGGCTAGTATGTACTGAACCACAACACTGTCTTCATAGGAGAGGTGCTCCAGTGCTCTGATCATTTTCGTGGCCCTCATCTGGACTTGCTGCAACAGGCCTATGTCCTTCTTATGTTGGGGCCCCCAGAGCTGGATGCAGTACTCCAGGTGGGTTCTCATGAGATCAGAGGGGCAGAATCCCTACCTCCACCTGCTGTCCACGCTTCTTTTGATGCAGCCCAGGATGCGGTTGGCTTTCTGGTCTGCAAGCGCATATTGCTGGCCTTATGTTGAACTTCTCATCAATCAGTACCCCCAGGTCCTTCTCCTCAGGGATGCTCTTGATCCATTCTCTGCCGAGCCTGTATTTGTGCTTGGAAATGCCCCAACCTATATGCAGGACCTTGCACTTGGCCATGTTGAATTTCATGAGGTTTGCACAGGCCCACTTCTCAAGCCTGTCCAGGTCCCTCAGGATGGCACCCCTTCCCTCCAGCGTGTTGCCTGCACCACACAGCTTGGTGTTGTCGGCAAACTTGCTGAGAGTGCACTCAGTCTCACCATCCTTGTCACCAACAAAGATGTTAAACAGCACTGGTCTCAGTACCAACCCCTGAGGAATGCCACTCGCACTGCTCACCACTTGGACATTGAGCCGTTGACTGAAACTCTTTGAGTGTGACTGTCCAGCCGATTCCTTATCCACCAAGTGGTCCATCCATCAAATCCAAGTCTCTCCAATTTAGAGACAAGGACGTTGTGTGGGACAGTGTCAAATGCCTTCCACAAGTCCAGGTAGATGACACCAGTTGTTCTTCCCTTATCCACCAATGCTATAATGCCATTGTAGAAGGCCACCAAATTTGCCAGGCACAATTTGCCCTTAATGAAGCCATGTTGGCTGTCACCAGTCACCTCCTTCGGGGAAAATTTATTTAATTTATTGCCAATTAAAATAGTTTTAGTTTGTGAGAAACAGTGTCAGATATTAAACCAACACATTTACTTCCCCCTTTCCTGAACTCAATTTTATTCATTCATTCCAGGTTCCTCTACCACTGCCCCAAGCAGCACAGGGTGGGTGGGGAGGGTTATGATCAATACATAGCGTTTTCCCTTTGCTGCTCCTTTCCTCTTGCACTTTTCCTCTGCTCCAACATGGGTTCTCTGCAGGCTGCAGTGGGTATCTGCTCCACCATGGAGTATTGCCTGCTTCTCTGATCTTTCTATTGCCTCTGTTGTTTGTCACTCTTTTTGTTTCCTCCTCCTCTCTCTAGCTGCCAGTTTCTTTTCTTTCTTAAAGATGTTTTCCCAGAGGTGCCACCAGCTTCACTCATGGGCTCAGCTTTGGCCTGTGGCAGGTCTATTTTGGAGCCAGCTGGAAGTGGCTGTATCAGGCACAGAGCAGCCCCCTGTCTCTTCTCACAAAGACCACACCTGCAGGCCCCTTGTTACCAAAATCTTGCCATGTACACCTGTGGTGGGTTAACCTTGTCTGGCTGCCAGACACCCACCAAGCAGCTCTCTCACTGCCCCTCCTCTGCAGGACAGGGAGAGATAATAATAAGAAAAAACTCGTGGACTAAGATAAAGACAGGGAGATCACTTACCAGTTACCATCACAGGTAGTGGCTGAACCAATAAGTTCTCATGGAGCTCAAGAGGAAAAAGAAATTGTACAATCTCTGGAAGCAACGTCAGGCCTTGCAGGAAGATTACAGATCTGATTCGTGTATGCAGGGAGAAGACACAAAAGGCCAAAGGTCAATTAGATTTGAAACTGGCCGGTGTTGTATCTGATAACAAAAAGGGCTTTTTAAAGTACATCAATAGCAAAAGGAGGTCTAAAGAAAACATTGGACTGATACTTGTTGAAGACGGTAGGGATGAAGATAAAGCAGAGGCATAGAATCATAGAATCAATTAGGATGGAAAAGACCTTTAAGACCATCAAATCCAACTGTTAACTAACACTGCCAAGTCCACCACTAAACCATGTCCCTAAGCGCCACATCTATACATCTTTTAGATGCCTGCAGGGATGGTGACTCCACCAGTTCCCTGGGCTGCATGTTCTGATGTTTGACAGCCCTTTCTGTGACGAAATTTTTCCTAATACACAATCTAAACCTTCCCTGATGCAACTTGAGGCTGTTTCCTCTTGTTCTATCACTTGTTACTTGGGAAAGCAGACTGACACCCACCTCTCTGCAACCTCCTTTCAGGTAGTTGTAGAGACCGACAAGGTGTCCCCTCAGCTTCCTTTTCTCCAGGCTAAACAACCCCAGTTCCCGCAGCCGCTCCTCATAAGACATGTGCTCCAGACCCTTCATCAGGTTCATTGCTCTTCTCTGGACGCACTCCAGCACCTCAATGTCTGTCTTGTAGTGAGGGGCCCAAAACTGAATACAATATTCTAGGTGCAGCCTCACCAGTGTCGAACATGGGGGCAATCACTTCCCTAGTCCTGCTGGCCACACTGTTCCTGATACAGGCCAGGATGCTGTTGGCCTTCTTGGCCACTTGGGCACACTGCTGGCTCATGTTCAGCTGGCTGTCGACCACCACCCCTGGGTCATTTTCTGGCTTTCCAGCCACTCTTCCCCAAGCCTGTAGCGCTGCATGGGGTAGTTGTGACCCAAGTGCAGGACCCGGCACTTGGCCCTTTTGAATCTGTGTTTGTCTGTTGCCAGAGCTCTTTGAGGAAACTTGCAAGGTCATGAGGTGTGGAGACCCTCATATTTTTAGAAAAAGAGCATAACCTCAAACATTAAAAATTCATGTAAACAACATGATCAAAACTGCTATGTTAAGCTTGCTCAGTTTCACCCCCTGGCAAGAGGCCCTGTGAAGGAAGTGCCCTGCCCTCTCTGTTTTGTTAATGATTCATTTCTTTACTTGTTCTTTGTCTAGGGTCCAATGAAGAAACTAACTATATGTGGCCGGTTTGGTGTATTGGATTCTTCTTAACTGATTTTTCCAAGTACCAACAACTGCAGCCAACCAGCCTTATATGTTTCATGCAAATTGCCTAATGATCCTTTACTTCTGATATGTTTTTTCCCCAAGTAGCATTGATTAATAGATTAAGAAAATAAGCTGAATTGTGGACAAAAGCTTTGTTTCAAGGTAACACAGAAAACAAGGAACAGCACTTGGGCCATGCAAGTGTGAGGTCCAATGTCTGCTGCTAACCCACCACTAGGAAGGAGTTTTGTGGATGATCACAGCAATGTGTAATCACTGTGCTATAGCATACACGCAAGTTGCTATAGTGTGTAGTTTGTATGTTTTTTAATATTTTTGTGATTTTCTCCTCATCTTTTTTTTAAATACAGTTGGGCTAGAAGGCAGATTTATGTTTGCTCCAACAAGAGACCAATCACTTTGAAGTGGTAACATACAACTTTATGCTTTAAAGCCTGTTCATTGTCTTTGCATTTCCTAATCAATGGACTGGGTCATGCTTAGTCACTCTGGCATCTCTTATTTTTCTTTGAATAGAACTTGTTGCAGATGACAAGTGTCAGCACTTGTGTCTAGTTTTCAGTTACAATAACAACTTTATTTGTATTTGGACTGTATTTGTATTTATCCACCACTTTTGGACTTTGTGTATTTGGATCACCACTAAATTTATTTTCAACAAACTTTATTATTACAATCCTGTCATAACAAGAGGTGATGAACAGGAGCAGGACTGCTAGTAAATGCTTTCTTTAAAAAATACAGTTTGCAGATAATTCAAAACGATAACTAAAGTAAAACACATGGCTTGGGTCAGTGCTTGTGAGGTCACTGGTGGCACAGGCTGCAAAAGTGGTGGAGGTATCTCCTGCTGGTGTTCTTGCTTGCTTCTGGCATCTCTCCAGTCCTTCAAGGGAGTTGGTGTTGGAGCACTTGATAAGGAAACAGCCTGTCTTCTTATCAGAGCAATTTGTGAAAAGAAGGGGGAGAGGTGGGAGAAAGGGGGATGAAGAGGCTTTAACATGCTAACTTAAGGCTGAATGTATAAAAAAGATTTCATCTCTGAACTTTTCACTTTCCTGTATAAGGTTCAATTTTGGGTCAAACGCTTCTTTAAGCAGCCATTTTCCCTGTATTCCATTTAGCAAACTCTGGGTACTTGAGCCTGTTCTTAATGCTGTAGATGAAATGGTTGAACCGGAGACAAAAATCAGTGTTGTAAACAGAGGCTGCTTTGCTGAGCTGCTCTTCTGCTGTGGGTGGGTTTAGGTCACATGAAGAGGCAGCTATCACAGGAGTTGGAGATCACAGCGAGCTGAGAGGTGCAGGTACAGAAGGCATTTTGCCTTTCCTGAAGCTGAATATGTTACACTAATGATTATGTTAATATAAGACACAAAAGGGATGGTGAGTGTATCCAGGAGGAGAAAAAAAACACAGCTGTCAAGAAACTCAGGTAGTTCAGGAGCTCTGTGTCCCTGCAGGAAAATCTGAGTAATAGTGAGTTATCACCATTGGTTAATGGCTAGAAGAAGTTAATGGCATCTGGGCTGCAGAAGAACATCTGGAAAAGTACAGTCCCTGGGCCAGAAGTAAGGAGGAAGTGCCCTGGCCATGACAAGATAAGCAGAGCACATACTTCCATGTTTGTTGTACTTACATAGCATAGTGGCCTACAGATGGCCACTTATCTGTTGTTATCACAAAATATGTGTTATTTTGGATAGACAGCACTGGTTCCAGTTAAATTCCCTCAAGTAATAAGGATCTGCTTTCCACTCACCTCCCTGAGTATGACACATTTTAGCTCTTGGTGAGCAATTCAATCAGTTATTTATCTTGATTTCTTTCCAGTCCTCTCCTTATTGTAGCAATATTTGAGGTGCCCTCCTTAGTGGTCATTAGGCAAAAGTAAAATATTAACCCCTATATTTCTTATTTTGTATATTAGTTGTCATAAAATTTATATTGGAGAAGGAACATGATTAGTTTAGAGGTAGTCAGTAAAGCTGACATTTTATTTTTATATATATGTCTTTTTAATTTGGACCTACAAGATGCAGAGCTTTAACTGAGACCAAATATCTTAATTCTGCAAGTTATAATGATTCACATATATAAGTGAATAGAGCCATTCCTTGTGCCTTTATGACTTGGCTTATTTCTATCTTCTTTGAATACTTCTTTACATATAGTTGTTTTGGGATTTTTTTCTTGTCCTTCATCTCTCCTGCTTCTCTCTATTTCTTATAAGGACTCATCTACTCTCCTGGAGTTTTAAACAGATGTGGCCAACCTTTCTATAACCCAGAATAATTAACTGTCACATGCCTTGAGAACAGTTTACAGACATTGCGAAATGCCTGATTTCTAAACTGCTGATCTGTGTAGCCAGCTAGCCCCTGGTGAAGATGTCTCTTCATCTCAGCAATGGTGTATAGTATATGAGAATCAACTTTGTTGCTTGCTCTTTTTGGCAGTTGAAAAGGGGAGCGAGGGGTACTGCTACTAAAAGTCTCAGTGTGGAGACAAGGCAGTGTTGGGTCACCTCCTGCACGTTTCTGTCCGTCCCTCTCTTCTCAGGTTGCATTTGAATAGTATTTTCAGTTCTGTGGTACTTTCATACCACTTTGAACATCATCTAGCACTCCATGTGCAAATATTCAGTATTTTGTGTCCTTTGCCTTTTAAAAGAACATACTGTTGTTTATCCGTGGACATTGGAAGCAGCTGGTATAATGAGCTTCTCTCTGAAAGAAGAGTTACTGAAGACCGGATTGGGAATTTTGTATGTTAATAACCTGAAACTTTACCACTTGATTTTTTCTAGGTAAAAGATGTTTTCTAGGACACTTACATGAATATATTGTTTAATAGCAGAATAATTTATACTACTACATTTATACTACAGATCTAATTTTTTACTGTGTCTTTGGCATATACAAAGTATCCTGTGTGGAACATGCACAATGTCCAAGGTTAGACATTTTTTTATTCACTGGAAGGAACTTCCCATAAGAATGGAACATGGAGAGAGAAACCATGCACACAGGAATGCTGCTTCTTGCACACTTCCTTAAAGAGCCTGTCTGAGATGAGCTGCAGTTCGTGTAAAAAGTCAGGAATGTGGAGATCTTGAGAATGCCCTTATTGTCCACGCAATTTACAGTTCACTCTGAAAGCCTTTGTACCCATTAGGATGTGGGAGGCGGTGTCCCTCAGAGCATCCCTGACCTGCTGGTTCCTCAAAGTGTAGATGAAAGGATTAAGCAAGTGAGTGAAAACAGCCGTCTGCAGGGTGACTGCCTTCTTGAGGCCAAAGGAAAACTCTTTGTTTGGCACTATGTACATGAAGATGGCACTGCCATAGAATATGGAAGCCACGGTGATGTGGGAGGCACAAGTGGAGAAGGCCTTTTTCCAGCCTGTAGATGAGGGGATATGGAGAATAGTGATGATGATGTAAAGATATGAGAGAATGGTAAATAGCAGAGAGCATAGGAGCACCACAGTGGACAATGCAAACTTCACCAGCTCCAGGAGATGGGTGTCTGCACAAGAGAGATTGATCAATGGCTCAATGTCACAAAAAAAGTGATCAATAACATTTGGTCCACAGAATGGAAGCCAGGAGATAATGATCATGGGAGAGAGGACAGAGAAGAAGCCCCCAGCCCAAGAAGCCAACCCTAGTTGGAAGGACATCTGGGTGCTCATGATGGTGGTGTATCTGAGTGGGATGCAGATGGCCACATAGCGATCAAGTGACATGACAGCCAAGAGAATGACTTCGGTAGTGCCAAAAAAGAAGTAGAAATAGCATTGAGAGATGCATCCAGCCACAGAGACAGTCTTTTCCAAAGAGATGAAATCTTTCATCATTTTTGGAACAATGGCTGTTGCCATCATGATATCCAGGAAAGAGAGATTGCAAAGGAAGAAATACATGGGGCTGTGGAGTCGACGATCAGCCAGTGTGATTGAGATGATGGTCACATTCCCAGAGACTGTCAGTACATAGATTATGAGAAACACAATGAAGAAGAGGACATCCAGTTCCCAGACCACAGGAAAACCCAGAAGTATGAATTCAGTCACCACAGAGCTCTGGTTAAACATCAGCTTGGCAGGCATCTGTGACTTCAGCTTGATAAGAGGGTCTTAATAATGAAACAGAAAAATGTATTTCAATGCAAACATTTTCTTAGTCCTGGTAGGTATCATTATTTGAACTCTGGGAGGGGGGACTTCTAATGTCTCTAATGTCTCTTCCCTTCTAAATATACATTTTATTGACAGGATGATTTCTACTGTCTCATTAAAATGGGGTAGAAGCTTGTACCTGGAATCTAAAAACTGTCATAACATAGTTTTGAAGGAACTTTTGGAGGTCTTGTCCTGCCCTTTGCTCCCATTAGGGCTAACTTCAAAATTAGGTCATATTACTTAGGGTCTTGCCTACTAAATTTGTGACCATGTCAAAGGATGGAGATCCCCCAACCTCTGTGGGTTCCTGGTCCAGTCTTAACAATGATCAAAGGAATTTCTTTTTTTCTTATCTAGTTAGGATTTCCTATGCTGTAATTTGATCAGATTGCCTCTTCATCTTGCAAGGTGAACCTCTGAGGAGTGTGACTCCATCTTCTTTATAATCTTCCTTAAAGAGTTGAAAATTGATGCTAGATACCTGGAACTGACCACACATGCACAAACACACTTTTGCCTCCTCTTTTCTAGTCAAAACAGATTCAGTTCTCATTGTCTCTCTCCTCACATACTCAGTCTTCCATGGTCTCTTCTGATGTTCCTTCAATTTCTTCCACGTTAATCTTATATTGGGCAGCATGAGGGCAAACCAAACATTGTTTTCCCATTTCTGGCCCCACTACTGCCAATTAGAGGGAAACAATAATTTCCATTTACCCACTACATGCACTCTTGCTAATGCAGCCTGGTGGGATGCCAGCCTTCATCAATGCAAGGGCAAAGTGCTGGCTCTTGACCAACTTACTGTCCACTAGGACTCCCACCTCATTTTCTGGACAGGTATTCCTTAGTCAACGAGTCTACTGTTACTCACCCCTTTTTTCAGTACATAAACTACCTAAATTCACTTTGGATACACAAATCTCCCCCAAAATGCTTTACCATCTCTATTACTGTGTATGCAGTGCCTGACAAATGCTGCTTGAATGGACGCTGGAGCAGGCAAGTAGAATAACAAGAACGAACAGAGTTCAAGGAGTGCAAATAATAGAGGTTTACGATCTTTATGGTAACCTTAATGGTTATGATCTGAATTAAGAAATTATCTTTGTGCTGCCCCTGTCTTTCCTACAACTGTTTAGGTAGACTGGTGTTTGTTATACTAAGTGTACATGATGACAGAGAAACAACTGCCAGAATCAACTGTACATGAAAAATATACAGTTTTGAGATCCAACTCTATGTGTTAATACAGAGAAACATCACACAAAAAGACATTCTTCACATCTAATGTAGTTTCCTCTGCCTCTCATTGTGGCAAATGCAGACCACATATTGTGAGCCTACAAATTAGTGTCCTAGAAGTGGTTTGCATAATGTGTTTCTGTTAACCAGGCAGAGATCAATTACACCCTGGTCTCTATTGCCTATATCTGAATATTTTAGGGAGATTTGGGAGTGATAAATGGATGTTAAGTACCGCCACGTAGTCAGATGACTCCCACCTATAAGCTTTTACCTTTGAGAAGATAGATGAGATGAGAGAAGCCAGGAAAGAAAAAATTACCCAAAGGAAAAAGCTTCCATAATGAAATCTTGTACATACCTTTGGAGCAATTGCTTCTAGCCTGTTTTGCAGAGGCAACAGAAATCAGCTGGATGGATACTTCATTTCATTTAGGATGGTAACTGCTATTATGGATGTCCATCCAATCTAGTGATTTTGAAATAACAACACTGGAATGATGGATATGTTTTATGGTTTCCCTGTCATATAGAACAGAGGAATAAAAGCAAAGGACTTACTGGATGGGTGAATGAATAGGTGGAATAAAAGTATAGTATGGAGGAAGTAAAGAGGGGGAGTCTCTCTTTAAGCATCATTAATGCATTTATTAAAAACAATAGGTAATGGCTTTACTTTTATTCCTTGGAACAAAATGAAGGAGGAGCTGGACAGAACAACTTAATGCTTTCAGCTAACAATACCCAGTAGACCCGTCTACGAACATGCCAGAGAAAGTGTCCCAAATGACCGCAGTGAAACCGAAAGAACAGGATTTGTCTTGTGCTCCCCAGCTGAACATTAAAATTAAAGTAGTGGATTTAACAGGCCGTATCATGGTATTGAGGATAACAAAATACAGCAGTAAAAGGAGGCGTCTGGAATGCTGTCAATATCTAAATTCAATGAAAATTTCTGTAGGATTTCTGTTAGCTGTGTTGTGCTTTCTTAGACCTTACCCTTTCAGTTTGCACATATACTATGCATTGTAGATTTATGTGGTTTATACTCAACATAAGGGCAGACATATCTTAGCATGGTGAACTTCAGTTTCAGACAATGATTATTTTGCATGCTGTGGTGCTAAGTACTACAGTCCCTAAATTTTTGCAAGGTCCCCTTAAAATCAGTGATCCAATAATGCTTCTCTCTAAGATTGCCAGAAATCAATAGGAACCAGTGTAGGCCTTACACTTCTATGCAGTAGAAGACATCTACAGATCATGTCCTCCTTTAACTGTAAGGGGTAACTATATTGTTGGTGGCTGAAAATAGCTGTCGTTTAGCACCTTGCCACACAAGTCATGCAGAAGGAGCATCATGCTTTTGGGACAATGAAGGGTGTGCCCACAAAGAATTGTACTCACCTACGATAGAATAACTAATTCAATCATTGTGGCATTCATGTGAGATGAGGGATAACATGAACCTTGCTCTTCTGCATCTCAGGAAAATTTACACTATATTACACTGGTGTCACCACTCCTCCCATCTCTCTGAATGTTTACCAATTTACACAAAGTAGGAAAATTCTTTCAGGAAAGTTTGAGAACGATAGGAAAGCCCAAATGTTTATTTGAATGGAATGGCAGTCAGCTGTAAGACATTGTTTTGAACTAGGCAGGAAAGGATTTGCACCTCTTTACAGGAGTTTAGTAAACATTCGGCATCTAGCTCTCTGAAGGTGGACCTGGTAGCTCTGTTTTATTATTTTTGAGGTCTTGGTGTTATTGCAGATAAGGGGAATTCTTAAAGCTTCAAATGTATTTGTGGAACAGCAATATTTGCTTTGGTTTGCTTCGTGTAAGACAGGAAAAAAATCTATCAGATCATTATTGTTACTATTTATCTATGACTAGTTAGAGATTTAGACAAATAAAAATTTAAATCAGTTGGACACATACTCCAGTGTAACTGCAATTGGATGCAAAACTTGCCCACTTGTAAATGTGGGAGTTTGCTGGAGCACCTCTGCTGGGAGGACAGGCTGAGAGAGTTTGGCTTATTCATCTTGGAGAAGAGAAGGCTCTGGGGAGACCTTATAGTGGCCTTCCAGTACCTAAAGGGAGCTTATAGAAAAGATGGGGAGGGACCCTTTATCAGGGAGTGTAGCGATAGGACAAGAGAGAATCGTTTTAAACTGAAAGAGGGGAGATTTAGATTAGATACTAGGAAGAAATTGTTGCCTGTGAGGGTGGTGAGCCCCTGGCGCAGATTGCCCAGAGAAGCTGTGGCTGCCCCATCCCTGGAGGTGTTCAAGGCCAGGTTGGACGGGGCTTGGAGCAACCTGGGCTGGTGGGAGGTGTCCCTGCCCAGGGCAGGGGGGTGGGACTACATGATCTTTAAGGTCCCTTCCAACCCAAAGCATTCTATGATTCTATGGTTCTATGATTCTAATCAGCCTCCACTGAACTGTCTGTGTAATCCAGGAAAGTGATTTGGCTAGTTTGCAGAAATCCATAAGTTAGACGTAAGCTACTCCTACAATCAATATGTACAGTCAATCAGCACCTCCAGAGAATGATTTCTATTTAGACACCTGATTTCTATTCAGGTAGGTGTCTAAAGTATCTGCGCTGAGTTGCCACCTGGAAGTGCTACATTACTTGTGAACTGCTACATGGAAACAGGTTTCTGGTCTCCTGGAAGTCTACCTATTAGATAGTAACAACAGATGCTGTCACTGACATAATCTTCTCCTGTGATTTGCAGTGAAGAAACCAAAGTTTCTGAAGAATTGGGCATCTGATTTCACTGAACAGACTTAATGGTGAACACTAGGATTATTACCTTGTCTGGCATTGTCTGTTATGATGTTCTCTGGAACTGGTTTAACCGGGAGAAGAATACAGATGGTAAAGATTATAGACATTTTTACAGGGAATAGAACAGAGGAATAAATAGTTATTGGATATTTGGAAGAGCTACGGTTGCCTGAGAAGATTTAACTTTTACAGAGTGACTGAATTTGACAAAAGATCAATCTGTGGAGCAAGACCCACATTGTTTATTCTTCATTCAGTCAAGGTAATAAAGTGAGTCATCATTATAAGTAAAGTGTGTTGCAAGAAGGGTTCTCCTCCCTCCTTTTGCCATAATACATTTTTTTTTTCATTTTCATTCTTTATTATCATTAATGCAAAACCACCTATTTTTCTTTGTATTATAAATTATTGATGAGGAGCTATATTGCAACAGTGATGATATAAAACATTACATGTAACATATTTATTTAGCTGATATCAAGATGTTCAGATTGGTGTTAGTAAAACTAGTCAGAATTTAGCTAGCTAATGCCTGTGACTACTGAGTACCAAGGTCCCACATGTATTGATTTCTGAAGAATGGGAATCAGTCTGCTAACTCAAATTTTTATACGTTCCCATTCAACAGAGAATTAAACCATGCTTTTAGAGAAACCTACTGTTCATCTTCATGCATGAATACATTGACAGTGATCACAGTCTAGAAAGAACAGTAATTAGAGAATTTAATGTGTTAATCCAGTGATGGTGTTTACATTTACAAGATGCCGTGCTGTCCCAGGGTAGATATCTTCCCTCCCCCTTATTCTTTGTCAGTTACTTAAAAGCCTTCATCATTTGGTGTTGGAGAATATGCCTGGAGAAGAGGGACAGAGCTCAGCCTTAGCTAGTGCATTAGAACAGCAGGAGCATGAAACATCTTAGACTTAAACCCTGACTTTCATCTTGTTATAAAGGTAACTTACTATTCACGTGAAAGTTTTTGAAAACAGACTCCTAGGAAAGTGGATTTATTTTCTTGCAACACCTCTAATTTCAAATACATCACAGAGTTTAGAAGCCTCAACAAAAATAGGGTCTCTTCTTGTCCCTTAAACTTTGTCATGGTTTTCTTAGATTGAAAAGAAATTGGAAGAGATTGGTAGAAAATTACTTCGGTTACTTACTTTTTTTTTTTTTTAATTTTTTAAATCTTATTTTAGTCCTCTCAGCTTTCTTTTTGAAGACTGGATTTGGCTGTACTATGAACTATAGCAGATGTATAATTTTCCATATTTCAAAATCAGGAATAAACAAAAAGCTAGTACTGATGGAAAAGAAAACAAAATTATTAAGTAGTTTATTAATAACATGCCTTGATGTTAGAGTAATTTCCTTTTCAATTCTCTGCTGATTCATGTTTCATATACATTTCAATTTAAAATATAGCATTGAATCCTTCCTCTCCTCTCCCCCACAGTTATTCACAGCATAAGACACATAAGTAAATGTTGCAATGGAAAACCAAACCATGGTCAAGAATTTCATCCTTGTGGGTTTCACAGCTGGAAGGAAGTTGCAGATCTTTATCTTTGTGGTTCTCCTCATCATCTACATCTCAATTATAATTGGAAACTTAATGATTGTCACCATCAGCATGGTGGACTGTGGGCTCCGTGTGCCCATGTATTACTTTATTTGGAATTTCTCTCTCTTGGAAATTGGTTTCACTTCCTCTGTCATTCCTAAGGCCTTGTTCAACCTAGCATCAGGAGAAAAGACAATTTCTGTGATTGGTTGCTTTGTTCAATTTTTTTCATATTTCGCCTTTGGCATGACAGGGTTTCTTCTCTTGGCAGCAATGTCAATTGACAGGTATGTAGCCATCTGCTACCCTTGTCTTACTCCACCATAATGAGCAATGGGCTTTGTAGCTAATTAGTGCTTGGTTCATGGGGGCTGAGTTTTGCATTTCTAATTGGCCCGTCAATTGTTGTCTTCCAGTTACCCTTTTGTAACCAAAACATTAACCATTTCTTCTGTGACAGTGCACCTTTGGTAAAACTTTCCTGCATAGAAACACCTCTTCTAGATCTTGCTAACTTCTCAATAGCTGTTTTTTCTCTCCTGGGCACTCTCCTTATCATAGTCTTGTCTTACGCCAGTATAATTTCCACTATATTGCACATTTCATCTGCTTCAGGGAGGCAGAAAGCCTTTTCCACTTGTGCATCTCACCTTATTGTTGTCTTCATCTCTTATGGGAGTTGCATTTTCATGTATGTTAAACCTATACACATGGGTGGGCTTGACATCAGCAAAGGGGTAGCTGTTCACAACACGGTGGTATTTCCTCTGCTCAACCCATTCATCTTCAGCCTGAGGAACAGGCAGGTTCAAGGAGCTTTGCAAAAATATTTCCCCATGTGCAGTTCTTACAGAACAATTCTGAGTCTGATGGCAAGTGAAAAAATAAAGAAACTTTGCAGGGAACCACCTTAAAGGCTGAAGACATAAATATTTCAAGTATGCATTTGTGCAGTGGATGTCAGTAACTTTGTTACTGTCTCTGATCTGTTGTCCCTCATTCGCTTTTTTGCCTACATGACAAAAAACTTCAATATGGAGGAAGATGAGTCTCCAGTACCCTTTAGCAATATAGCAGCTGGTTCCGAAAAGAGAACCAGGCACCTGATATACACCATACTGGAAACACAGTGATGAACAGAGTGATTTAGGAGGGCAACAATAAGAGGAGAAGGACCATATTGGTGTATGAAGATGGACTGCAGCAAATTTAACTTGCCATAGGAATGTACACTGGGTAAGGTTACAGAAGAAGGAAGTTTTTATTTGACCTAGAGAGTGGTCAATGCTATGGATTTACAAACTTTAGTTTATAAGCTCTGGAATTTTTCTTTCAGTTTAAGAGAAACAGAACCATTATTATTCTCTCAGGGACCCTGACGGGTGGTGGGATTTTTTAAGGCATATGTATTTTCTTACTGTCTGCATCCTTGCCCTGTAAAGGTTGTGTTGTGTTATAGTTTTGCCTTCTGTGGCAAGTGTGGACTTTGAAGAAGAGCTTTTAAAAATCTGTCAGTGCATTTTAAGATCCATCTTCGCCAGAAGAGTACTGAGAGTCTAGGCGTTGAGATGGTATTTTTACTTTTGGGGACCTTGGGTGGAGATACGTTCAATTTAATCTAGTGGGAAAACCCTTGAACTTTAAATATACAAGAAAATGAAAAGCTCCAAACTTGTTTTGGAACACCTTGCAGTTCCAAAGCTGTTAGGGAGATTTTCAGGGTGGCCACTTTTAAAATCTGAAGCCAGAGTTCAGGAGAAGAAAACCTCATGCTTGTCAAGTTCCTGTTTGTTCTTTACCATCATCACCTGCAACTGAGGCCATACCTAGTTGGGCTTGTCTAAGAGGATTCTGGGTGTGAAGGTCATGTTGACTTTACCAGCTCTTTCCAGATGAATTTTCTTTCCCAGCCTTGCTGTTTTGCTTAACCTCTGTGGTGGACCTGTTAATTGCAAGTATTGTTTATAGTACCTTCATTTGTGAGTCTGAATTGAAAAGACTATTTTATTTTAAGAATAAAATTTTGTTTTATAATAACATTAAGTATTTTGTTATTTATTTATTCTTACTCAAAAAAAGAGAATCCTTTGGGCTTTGCCCAAAAGACAGCTCCCTTTTCTGTTTTCTCAAAATGGTTATGTAAAATACATTTGTGAATTTATGCCTGTCATAATCATGTAAGTCCAAAAGCAAAATAAAAGTGGATCATGTCAACATATCATCTGTTTCTTCCCTGTGTGCTAATTGTAGTAATTAATACAAATTTTTTAATTACTGTGGGGTCATAATTTCCCTTTAGAACTGTCAGGATTAGTAAAAGTTAGGAAACTGTGTTAATTGAATGGTCTGGAACTATTAAAGACTGAAAAGTTTCTCCAGTTATTCTTCAAAACTATTTTTCTTGCATGGAAGTGAAGCCTTTAGTGTGCCTAGCGACACAACAAAAAACCAAAACCCAATTCACTTGAAGCTGTTTTGGTGACAGATGCAGGCCAAGATTATAGCAAACACTTGAAAACATGAGCTCAGTCATTAGCTAGTGTCTCCATGAACACACTTTTAGGTCATAGAGTAAACTGCAGATCAGCCTCTACCTCAGACCCAGACAAAGGGCTGGATGATGAACCCCTACTCCTACCAGCTGTGTTTATGTTACGGATGCTGCTTTATCTCTCTTCTTGATATGCAAGATGCATAAAGGCAACCAAAGCCTAACAGATGTTTTTTACAAGTATTATTATTGGTACCAGGAAAATGACCAGCTGATACGTAGTTTGCCAACAGAACCTATAAGCACTCTGGAAGGACTACTCAGCCTTTTTGTTCCTCCCTGTTGCTCCCAATAATGGTTTAGTCTTGGTCAGGTCTCAGACCGAAATAGATCTGTTGTCAGCAATTTTTCCATGCATAGGAACATGCCAAGACAAAGAGTGTGCGAGAAAGCAGAATCTCGAAGTTAGCCATTGTTCCCAGTGGAGCCCAACAGAATAGAAAGTTAAACAGTAACCTAGTGGTAGCTGATAGGATGAAGGTATAATCTCTCGTTACTTTAGATAATTTTAATACTAAAAATCACACCTATAGGAGAAGACTTTATATGTAAGTGTAAGACCACCTTAGTATAATAAGCCAGACAGAAACTGGGATTGTGGAACTAGTCATTCCCCCAAGCCAAGAGCCAGCTGCCAGCTGGAAAAACATCTTCCAGTTCATCATGCTTGTATAGAGCATGGGGTGACATATGGCCAGGTACTGATTGTAGGACATGGTGGTCAGCAGGTAACACTCGGAGGCTGCAAGAGATTCAAAGAAATAGGACTGAGCCATAGAGTCCTGTCTGAGGTGGTGCTGTCCCCAGTCAGGAAGCTGACCAGCAGCCTGGCCAGGTTGATGGAAGTGTAGCAGATCTCCAAGCTGGACAAATTCTCTGGAAAGAAATTTATTGGGCTATGGAGATGCTGGTGTGTTGCCACCAGCACAACAATGAAGATGTTCCCAAGCACAGTCTCTGCACAGACCATGAGAGAGAGGAGGAAGAGAGGCACCTGGAATCAGGTGCTTTCCCGAATCCCAGCAGAAGAAACTGTCTAGGTGATGTCTGGTTTTCCCATTCCCCTTTCTCCATGAAGTATTCTTTTCCCCTCTTGTCGGAAAGGGCACCTATGAGAGAGGGAATGTGAAAGAAAATATTACCAGAGAGAAAGCAGTGTTTTGAACACATCAGGCTATATTCACGTTCCCTTTAGGGGCTCCATGCTCAGTGCAAGATGAGGAATGGGTTCTTGGAGAGAGCTTGTCCTAGGAGCACTCCTGTCCACCAAATGGATGAGTTGCCCCATGAATGTACCTATTACTCTCTGTGGAATAAAAAGGGAATGGGCATTTGCTCAGACTTCAACAGCCTGATTGCTATGCCTGAAGTTATTCCCAGGAGGTTCTTCACTGGTGTAAAGGACAGAGTTCATTTTGCTATCAGCAGGAGAAAGACAGCCTAGTGTGTGAGAGGAGATTTAAATCTCAGATCCACAATAAGTGAAAGAGGGACCAGCACAAAAATACTTAGCTTTGTGTATGGTGAGACAGAAGCTAACATTGCTTGCTGAATTGCTGCACAACTGTATCTATCCAATTATTATGTCATAGGATGGATACTACATGACTGAGAGGACAGTGCCAGAACAAGGGCAAAGTGGTTAAGTGCCTCTGGGTCAGCCTCAGAGCTGACTGTTCAGGACAACAGAACTGACTGCACAGGGACAGTAAACAACCACCTGCCTGAAGAAACTGAGGAAGGACAGAAAGCCACAGGTCATTGAGCTTAGAGGGGGTGAAAGCACAGCTCAAAGGTCTCAGGGTGAGACTAACAGGAAAATCGTCAATGAAGATGCCACCATCCAATTAACTGCTGTGGAGGTGTAGCAATACTGACCGAAGACCATTGCATGTCGAGGAGTTAGTGGTCCACATAACAGTCACCTGGAGGAGGCTCAGGCCTGTGCTGGGCCATGCTGGGTTGGGTTGGGCTGCGTTGGGCTGTGCTGGGCTGTGTTGGGCCATGCTGTGCTGTGCTGTGCTGGGCTGTGCTGTGCTGTGCCCAGCTGTGTTGGGCCACGCTGCTTCCCCACCCGCAGCACAACCAGAGCAGCTCCATGTGCCAGAGGATCCACGGGCAGCCCCCAGCCATCCATGCCTGGGTCTGAGAGTGCCACGAGCAGTTCCCATGTGAATGGGTGAATGTTCTTTCTGTTGGACATCAGGAATGATAAGTGCAGGTGTTTTCTGTTAGGCAAATCCCCCAGTAGCTCCAGTGACCCTTCCAGGCATGGGATGTGTGTGCTGCGTTGCTACCCAGCTGGAGACCCTGATGGTGCTTCACAGCTTAGTGTTCCCAGCATCTGAAGGGATGTAAAATTATCTATATTAGCCTCTCTTTCTTTACAACATCAGCTTTAATAAATAGTGTTTTAAATGATAGTTTACGTGGTCTGAGTGCTTTTCTTACTGGGATCATAGTAAATCAGCACCTCCTAGTGCAGAGTAGGAGGCAAAAGTCTTGTCCAGGCCACCTCAACACGTCGTGTGGGGTGATCTTGAAACCCCTGTGCCCTGAGCGTGGACTCTAAGGGCCAGGACACAGGTCTTGTGGACCTCAGCAGGTTGGTAGCTCTCGGGGATCTAACAGTGCTTGTCCTAAGGCATTTAAACGTGCCTGTGTAACTATAGCATGGCGCTACTAGTAATGACCATGGCTGTGTGCCTAAGTGTTTGATAGGTATCCACTGCCAATTGTCAGAGTTAATCATACCACGGCTATGTTCACATAAATGCACCTGCTATTGCTGTGATTATCATAACCACATGCCACAGCCTACGTCAGGTATTACAGATCTCTACACATAGACCTCCTATAGTCACAGTTTCTTTCCTCACTGGCTAATACTGCTTTACACATTCCTCCCCCATAACAGAGGAAAATACACAACCGATGTCATATCATACTAGATACCCTTTCTCCTGTGAGGAGAAGAATCGGCACTGCAGTTGTTGAGTACCTCTGAACTCTCAGCTGTGGTTTTGGGGCTGTGTTGCCAGTAAGAAACTGAGTGAACAGAGGGGGAGGTGGGGAAGGAGCAGCATCTAGTGTGTGCTTGTGGTAAATACCCATTACGAGCCTGCGTGCATGCTCAGGGAAAGTCCATGCTTGAGGAACAGAACCCCCTGTCCAGACTGTTATAAGTTAGTCTCACAAATTGAGGCGAGGAGACGGAGCCAATTAAATTTGAAGTATTTATTAGCAAGCGGCAGCAAGCAAAACAGCGCTGGGCGGCCCGGGAGTCTCACTCCGCCGACGGCGCGCACTTTAACCTCGCCAGAGTCCCCTTCTTATAGTGGCTTTCCGCTGGTGTTTTCTGCGGTTACATAGTCTCCCGGCTATACTGGTTTACAGCCATTAGCATATCGCGATAAATTTACATACCAATTAACCTTTTATCTCTAGCTACATTGTGGTTTAGCATTTATTCAAGATAACATTGTAGCTAGACTCTTCTGGTATGTCCCCATGGCTCCTGAGCAACTGGTTGGATCAGCAAATTACTTTCAGTTATTTATTACACCTGGGTTACAAAAATCTTTGGGTTTTATACCCTTCTTCTTCCAGTATAAGCGTTTTTCTTAGTGGTGTACTCTGCGTCTGCGCGGTTTGTTGCTAAGGGGTCGTCCTCTTTCTTTCTTTGCTTCTTGGTGGTCGTAGAGATGAAGGCTCCATGTCTTCCTGAGCCCCCCCCTTCTTCCCTTCCTCCAAGTCTTTTCACAATTTATTATGTTAGCATAACATGACTTTGCAGCTCGGCCTTGCTTGCTTAGCAGAATGTTGGCTATCTTGCCCCATCCTGCCAAGCAGGTGCCTTTCATGAAACAATGTAATAATGTGAGTTTTTACGTTTGGTGAACAAACAATACTGAGCTTGTCACACAGACCACATCCTAGGGTATTCCCAACATTGTGGGTAAGCACAATGATGTCCCTGCTGATTTCCTCCCCATGACTTTCAAGCCTTTACAGGGAGATGGAGATTCTGAAGTGTAATAAGTAACTGAAGGTAATTTGCTGATTCAACCAGTTGCTCAAGAGCCATCTCGGCGTACCGGACACGGGGACATACCAGAAGAATCTAGCTATAATGTTATCTTGAGTGAATATTAAACCACGATGTAGCTAGAGATAAAACGTTAATCGGTATGTAAATTTATCACCATATGCTAATTGCCGTAAATCGGTATAGCCGGGAGACTCTGCAACTGCATTGTCCTGCTAACAAGCCTTGATTGCCTGATAAGAGAGTACTTTGGATGTGTAAAGAAAAAAAAATAAAAATAAAAATGTATGGTATGCATGTAAGATGTGATAAGACCACGATCTACCGGAGGGCCAGGAAAGACCCCCTAGCGCGAGACCACAGAAGACAGCCACTATAAGAAGAGGACTCTGGCGGGGGGTAAAGTGCGAGCCTTTGGTGGAGCTGCGACTCCCCGGTCGCCCAGCGCTGTTTTTGCTTTCCTACCTTAATAAATATTTATTGAATCCATTTCGGACTCAATTTGATTTAATTCAACTATAACATGAAGGAAAGCATCTAGGTATTCCATAGAAATCCTGGGATGGATGGGTTGCTCAGAAAGGTGATGCACCCAAACTCTAATACACCTTTCTCCCAGGCTGGGATGAATTGTGTCTAGAGATGCTGATGACAGATGGAATTAGGAGAGATTTCCCCACTGAACTCTGTGAATGAAGAGTTTATGAGTCTCCTGGGCAGATGAATGAGAGTGAAGTGTTAAAAACCTGAAGGAGTGAGTTGAAAATAGAACAAAGAGAGAGGGAGTTTTTTATGGAACAGCCCAGCGGGAGATGAAGTCAGAAGTATTGGTCACCTTGACCCATACTCTTCCCAAGCTCCTTCAGCATCTCAGCTCAGGTGTGTAAGTGTCCCAGGGCTGTGTCCAACACTGCAACAGCACAGCTGTAATTCAACACCCACAACCATGCTCTCTGGAATTTCAGAAGGGGTAAGCAGGAAAAAGACATCCAGGAAAGGGCAGAACTAAACCACACATCTTTGCCTGTCATTTTCACTATGTAAAAACCTATGGTTAAATCAGAACAGCACAGGTGTGCCTCAGGAAACTTGGCACTTTCCTCCAATCTTCAGCATAAGGTGATGACCTTTCCTGTGACAGTGCCTGGGAATGAACACTCAGCTCTAGGTGTCACCTGTTTTGCCCCATATTACCTCCCTATTCTCTCTGAAAACCCTTCTCTCACAGGAAGTCCAACAGAAAGTTCAGGTCTTTCACTCTTCCTTACATAGACAGAGCTCTGGGCCTGAAGCACCTGAATGCCATTTCCTCGTGTTATGGAAATAATCAGTGTGTCCTGGAGGGTGTCTCCCTTGGGATTTCAGGGAGGGAGCACTGCATAAGTGCATCCATATGGAGGATGAAAGCTCTGAGCTGGTGAAAACTTTTTCAACTCCTCGGGCAGTGGCTGTCCCTCCCCAGACCTCCAAAGCATTTCAGCCTGCTCTGAGAAAGAGAGAAACTGAGATGGGGCAACAAGCACAGACTTTCCCAAACTGATGCAGCACAGCTCTAGATTTCAGCTCACATCCTGCAGAGGACTATAGTGGGATTGCCTCCTTCAGAATTAGGCAGACATGTCTGACTAAGGTTGCCTTTTCAGCCTCTGCTAATGGTCAAAGGGGAGAAAGAAGCAGAGTCTGATATTCCCTCCATGCCATGGAGACCAACTAAGTTTGATCAACCCTTGGGAGTCTCTTAGAAGGAAGAAGCCAAAACCTCTCCCCGGGTCAACAATGCATTTGTTGGCATCTGAAGTAAACTGAGCTACCAGTATTTCCTCACACCCATGATTCATCTCTCCAAAATGGGAGGTCCCCAATGCCTGTCTTTCCTCCCTCTACACCCCAAGGAGTATGGGAAGGCACATTCCTCTCAGCCCCATCCCATTTACATCTCTAGGGAAGGTGACTCCTCTGTCTCCCCACTGACCTCCAGGGCAGGAGGTGGTTGCCAGTGCACTCAGACGTTTGCGCTGTGTCTGTCCAGACAGCAGAGGTGAAGCTTAAAGGGAGAACAGCATTTATTTTCTGAGTTGCATGCTCCAATGGAGTGAAAAAGTTAAAGGTAAAACTAAGTTGGATGTTAATCACCCAACAACTTTTCTGTTACAGCTATGATAAGTTAGATACCAGTCATCTATCTGCTGGGCAAATGCTGCTACAGCCGGTGCCACTAAGATCAAGCTGAAATAAGTTCAAGCCAAACGGAGTCTAGAAAAAGCCTGGCAAGTCCTCAGCTCTTGTCTTGCTAACCTAGCATAGATCTGTGCCCTTCCAATAGCAATGGCAGCACCTTGTTTACTGTATTACAGTACACAGCTCTCTGGGAAGTGAAGTCCTTTCATGCCCCTTCTGGTCACGCATAGACGGCCCCTGGAAGGAAGGAAGGATCACAGGCCTGACTGAAATAAAGGCTATGTCACAGCTTTTGGCTTAGAGAAGATTCACTGTTTATTGGAAAATCAATCAGAGACTTTGCCAACATGGAATGAGACCCATGAATTCAGGGCGCTGGGGCAGAAGGGAGTACATTGCATGACTGGTTTGCTAATCAAAAGCTCCTACAGTTCCATCTCCAACATGCTGATAGTTTTCAAATCAATCTCATCCCACACAAGTTCTCTTGGATATTATGATGGCCTGGGTCTGATGTAGATGAGAGTTTTACTTCCAAAATGATTGTTCTAGATGGCAATGCAGATACAGGAGTTCCTGACGCAGCCTGGACTTTTGGGCTAAACCAAAGAGGTCAGCAAGTGCGGTGCGGCACGAGCCCTTCATTGGGAGCCACTGCTATTGTGCCTGCTGTTGACACCTTTAAACACTCATCTTTTCTGGTGTGCATAGTGGTCTCTTGTCAAGACAGAAACCACAGAATCACAGAACCATAGAATCACTTAGGCTGGAAAGGACCCTTAAGGTCATCAAGTGCAACTGTTAACCTAACACTGCCAAGTCCACCACTAAACCATGTCCCTAAGTGCCATTTTGTGGAGGACAGTAACCAAATTCAGGAAGGGCGACCACTGGGGAATGTTATGTTTCCTTCCCACTCCCGCCTCCATCCAAACCAAGCAAGCTGGAGGCTCTGAACTAGAGGGTTTCTCTTGAGGAGTTCAGCATGATACAGCTTCAGCCCAACTAGTATAAGACACAAGCAGTAAGGATTCATCTGTAAAGTAAGACCCCAGCTGGTAACAATAGTGGTATGTCAGCACGGTAGGTGAATTTAGGCTATACTTTCTGGCCCTTTTTAGCTCTGCAGGTGCTGCTGGTCCATAGCACAAGGCATGTATTGAGCTCCGAGCCTGAAGACACTTGGTTTTACACTGCTTCCAAGGAGGGTGTTGGCGGCCTTCAGGCACTTGTCCAACTGGGGCACTGCAGTCAGGGAGAGACAAGGGCACAAGGGAAGTCAGGCAGGAGGGAGAGTCCACAGATAGAAAGAAGAAAGGGGACACAGGTCACCTGCCCCCTGTGGTCCTGCGAATGGGTGAGGCAGGTCCCACTGGAGAGAGAAGGGAGGAGGCTGTGCTGTGGGGATCAGCAGGGAAAGGACCCTCAAGACTCACCATCTCTGCTGCACAGCCAGGTCACAGCCTTGGCCTCCAGCAATTCACAGAGGTCTTGGTAACGCTTGTCGTGTCTGTGCAGCCAGGTCACAGCCAGCACTGTGGCCCAGATGCTTGGCTCCATGACCTGTAGGAGAACAATGACAGACCATGCAGTGCTGAGCATCATCCGTGCCCCCTCACTGCTTCCCACCTCTTCCTTCATGGCTTCTGGTTTCTGATCCCTTCATTCCTCTCTGGCTGCCCTTGGGATGCCTGTGTTGCCACCAGCCAAGGGGTTCTCACTGCCCCGGGATGACACACTGCCACCATAAGAGTTTCTTCCCTTACCTCACCAGGCATCTTTCCCTTGATTTCATCCTCGTGGACTTCCAGTACAGAGGCCAGTCGTGAGCTGAGGGCCCAGGAGCCATCTGCATTCTGCAGTGCCACCAGCTCCTGGCACTCAGCAATGGCTTCGCTGCACCGCCACCCAAAAAATGAAGAGCAAAACCCAAATTCCATGGGATCCACATACTTGAGAGAAGAAATAGATTGTGGTGGTGGTTTACATGCTGTGGGAGCAGATGTGAACAGGAGGGTTGGGAGAATGACAGGTATCTGACCTCTCACTACTCCCCTGTGTAATGATGCTCCAGAACGTTATCTCTGCTCTTCTTTAGGCAGCTATCTGCAGTCTAAACTCCTTCCTGCATGCCCCCAAAGCAGTCCCATCTGCAGTCCTTTCTGGACACCCCTAACTCATGCCCAGCCCTGACCATTGCCTCTTCTCCAGGCATTCCATCCCAGCCCTGTCCCAACACCTCTCTTGAACCGCCCCCCCCCCCCTCCC
>VUYV01000834.1:8141-43870 GCA_008711295.1 Anarhynchus alexandrinus | reverse complement strand
TCCCCCCCCCCCACTCCCCAAAATATTTTATTCAAATGTGTGTTCACAGTCCAGCACCGTCCCTATCCCATCCCTGGATGTCCCTGAGCTGAAGGACTTGCAGGTTTAAGGGTAACTAAGGGAAGGGTTAAAGGCAAAATTCATTGATTTCCATGCTGTGGGCAAGACATGGCAGCATGTCTTCTATAAGACATTCTATAAGACATTAGGTTATCCCTACATCTCCCACCTGGGTCAAGGCCCCATACCTTTTGAGCAAGCCCCCCGCTGGGGCAGGGCAGCAATGCCATCGGTGAGTTGACGGAGGGCAAGCCATGATGCACGCACTGCTGTCAGCCAGCCAGGTGGGACCCAGATGCTCACAGGATAGCAGGAGGAGACTTTATGGGAGCCACGAAGCTCTATGACCTGGCAAGGGATGAGTGACTGGCGGGGTGGCAACAATGCCAGGGGCCCTTTGAGAGCAAACAGGGAAAGGCGATGAATAAGCACATGGGAAAGAAGCACCTGGTGGTGATGGGGCCTACCCCCTAAGACTGGGGGTGCCCTGTGGCTGGGGTTCCAGCTCCAGTGGAATAAGAACATCCCATGGAGCTGCCCCACCAGCTCTTTCCCACAAGTGTCTGTCCTTACTTCGGTACCAGGTGACCCTCTGTGATGTGCGAACCCCCACATAGCTGGTAAAGGGGCAGATGATCCCTGAAGCGAGGCTGATCTCAACTGCACGCTGCCTTGGTTCATCCCCTGACCCACTCACAGCCTCTGGCAACAACCTCTTCAGCAAGCATCTTGCGGCCAGACGATGCCCAGCCAGCCTGGGGAAAGAATGGGGTGAGCCTGACCACCTGGCTCATCTCCATGCTGGGGAAAGGTGGACAGAGAGAGAGCCTGGACACCTGAGTTTCCCTTCAGGGGTGAGGATGGACAGAAGGAAAACCTGGATGCCTGGGTCCTTGTCTGTCTGGAAGTGATGCCCAGGTTTCTGGGCATCTGTGGGGTCAGAGCAGGGAAGGAGAGCATGCTTGGACACCTGCGTTCTCTGCAAGTTTGGGATTGTGTGGAAAGTGGGAATGCATAAGCTGTCTGGGCCCCCTCTCAGCTGGAGTCCACGTTAGAAATGAGGGGCATGCATGCATCTTCCCTGAGGACAGGCTCTCACCGGCCATCTCCCTTTGGGCACAGTGGGAATTCAACGGTGTGAGTGACATCCTGGCCATCCAGGCTGTACTGCAAGGTCATGACCCCCTTGGCCACCGTCATATCCTGGGAACACATGGGAAGATACTGGAGCTTACTAGGGGCACAAGATGGTTGCTGTGGGATATTGGGAAGTTACTGAAAGATTACTGGTGGTTACTGGGAGGCTATTGGGAGGTAACTGGGGGTGACTGTAGTTCCAGCTCTCACCTGTGCCTGTCCATGGATCTGGGCATAGAGGAGGCTGTGTTGACCCTGAAAGATGGACTCAGGCGTGCCACCCAGCACCTCAACCTCCAGGCCACGGGGCAGGGTCCAGCTCAGAGACACTCCCTCAGCTGCTGGCTTGAGGGCCTGCTTCAGGCACTGCAAGACCTGGGGGCAGAAGGCAGGACACCACAGTTCGCAGCTCTACCAGGGTTCAGCCCATGGTGCCCAGTGTCGGTGTTCCCTGGGCAACAGTGGAATGTGTGGGGTAGCCTGCACGAGCTGGGTTCCCTGGGCGCAGTTGGGTCTGTGGGTTACAGTGGGGCAGGAGCCTGGGCACCTGGGTTCTCAGTGGGGTGGGGCAGTGGGGTAGAGTCAGGGGAAGCCTGAGTGCCTGGGTTCCTGGGGCAGCTGGGTCTTGACTGCTGTGTGGGGGCAGTGCAGGTGCTGGGGTACTTGGAAGTCCGTGTTCCTGTGGAACAGAGGGGGACCTGCCAGGTCTCCAGGGTTCCTACCGCAACTGTCATGCTGTTGTCAGAGGAGACGTAGGTAGCTTCACCCCCTGTCTCCCTGGCCAGGGCCATAGCCAGGGCAGCGCTGTCCTCAGAGAAGCAGAAGGAGAAACACCTGTGGGGGAAGCGGGGAAAGGTGTCAGACATGAAAGCCAGAGGTGGGTGCAAGGATGCTGGGATAGAGCTGGAGAACACAGGCTGGAGTTAAAGCTGGGGGAACAAAGCTGGGGTGCAGAACAAGGGGGCAGGAGGAAAAGCAGGGAGTGTGGGACTGGAGTTGGAGCTGGGGTTGGACAGGGATCTGACAGAGGAGAGCTGGGACTTGGGGCAGAGCTGGGGTGAGTCTAGTGGGGCTGGGGCAGAGCCTGGGGGCACATCAGGGTGTACAAGCCCTGTGCGTCTGTCTCCCCCTTCACTCTGTGAAGGGTGCCTTGGTTGTGAGTGTAGTAAGCAAAGACTCCCACATCAGGGCTTGGCACTAGAGAGTTGTGGAGGGTGGGGAGGGTCTTTGGGACACTGGAGGGGCCCAATGATTGAGACAGGCAGTGGTGAACAGGGGCCCTCATCAGGGATGGAAATGACTGGGCAACCAAAGGGCAACTGGAGGACTGGGGGGAGGGTCCCCATTACCGGTGGCTGTTGCGGTGACGGCAGACCTCAGCTGCGATGGCTTCCTTGTCAGGGGGTAGTCTGGCCATGAAGATGAAGAGCTGAGAGACAGGGGACATGAGTGGTGGGGCCCCAGCACAGTGACCCCAAAATGGGGGGAGCAGGCCCCTGAAATGGAGAGAGGGTCCCAGCAGAGAGAACCCTTGTAGAGACACCACCCCAGGGAGAGATATCCACTCAGGGACAGAAATCCCCAAACATATACACCCACCTCTCCATTCCCCCACACCCCACAGTATCCTTCTTGTTCCCTTGTGACCACCGTGTACTTTGGGTGGCTCCTTCCACCCACACTCCTGTGTCCTCTGTCTCCCCTGGGACGCCTGTCCCTCCACCCTTCCATGCCTCTGCACCCAGACCTGGCGTGTATGCCCACGGAGGCGGGGGGTATTGTAGACTGAGCGGAGGGTTCCCAGCAGATTGGTGTCACCCAGACTGGAGCTGGTGGAAGGGATGCGCCGCATGGCCTCGGTCAGGTTGTCCTGAGTATATTCGACACTTCGCCTGCAGGGGGCACAGCGTGTTTGGAGAGCACATTGCTATATACTGGCCCTAGTGCTCCTGAGACCTTGCCCCATAGCACCGTCCACAGCTATGCCCTAGGGTCCGTTGCAAGTCCCCGCCACATAGTAGTTCTTGAAAAGACCTGGCTTCATAGTTCCTACAAGACTCTGTTCAGCAGAAAATCCCGTCCCCAGAATCCATCCCTGCCCTACAGCAGCTGCTCGAGCCCTCCTGCACCCAGCCTTGCTTCATACCAACCAACGGATTTCAGAGCATGCACACCTGCCCTCCAGCATCTAACCCTGTCCCACTGCACCCATTCCAGCCCCACAACACCCAGCCATGCCCCACAGTATCCAGCCCTACCCACCAGCACTGTAGCACCCAGCCTGCCCCATATTTGCTCACGGGTAGATGCCCATGGAGGTTTCTTCATAGCAGTAGATGTTAAAGTAGCATCCCAGGGGCAAGCTTTTGAGAAGGAAGAGCAGGGAGTCCTGTGGGAAGACACAGCAGGCAGGTGTTGGGAGGCACTTGTGAGGAATATAGACACCTTTGCCAACAGTCTGGTCTCTGGGCTCCCCTGGATGAACCAAGCCAGTGCCCTGAACTCCCCTGGACACATGAGGTATTTCAGGACTGTTTCAGGCCCCACCAGTCCTTCACATTTCTGTCCCTCTGTAAATGCCTGCCTTGGCCCATTCCCTCTCAACCTGCTCACCCACCCCATCCTGGTCCCTGCTCTGTGAGGGTACCTGTGCACGCTCAAGGAAAGTGGTGTCCAGGAAGAAGATGAACTCTCCAGACTGGCGCTGCCCAGGCACTACCTCAGGGATGCTGGGTGCCAGCGTCACCAACACCATGGGGTCACCAAGCAGGGAGCCTGGAGGAGGTATGGGGTGGGATGAAGGCCAGATGGGGACCCACATCCTCCTGGTTCTGATTCTCATTGTGCTTTCAGCTTCCACCATCCCAGAGCCTGTGATGCCTCACACTGGTATCCCAGTACTCTGTTGTACTGTCCACCAAATGCACAGTCCAGTGCCCCATGTATTCCAACCCAGTGCCTCCAATACAGCTACCCAGTGAGCCCTAACATAGAACTCCCTGTATGCATCCTGCTATAGCTGATACCTCACCACAGTGTCCCCAGCAATCCACCCTGGAGCCCCAGGACCCAAACTATCTCATCTGAGTGACTCCCATTCCCATGTCAGTGTCCAACGATATCTTGCCTCCCAGTGCCTCGTCATGCCCCAATGCCTCCTGCAACCCAGAGGTGCCCCCATATTCCCTCCCCAGCTGCACTCACCTGGAGGGGCCCCAGGGTCTCCCTTCTCCACCACAGCACTGACTGCAGTGGGGTCTCCAAAATACACCAGCAGCTCCAAATCATGCTGACTTGGGGGGCTGCCAGCCAGTGAGACCTGGAGAAGAGGTGCCTGGTCACACACAGGAGGAGGGGACCAGGCCCAGTGTTTGGCCACGAGCACAGGCACAGATATCAGTGCATCCCAGTGGTGATACCTCTCCCCACCTCCCGCCGGGACCCTGGCACTCAGGAGGGCATACCTGTGCAGTGCTGTGGTCCTGGGCAGTGTAGATCAAAGGGGTGAGGGCAAAGTTGGCCTGGACATTGGCCACTCCACGGGGTGACTGCAGGCTAGCAGTGAGCAGCAGGCTGTAGTGCAGCTTGCTGGAAATGCAGTTCCAGGCTGCAAGGAGAAACATGGCACTGGGGAGGTCAAAGGCTCTCCCTGCAGGGGTCAGGGGTAGAGGACAGGATTTGGCATCCATATATAGGACTTATAGAGAGAACTGAGGGCTGTCAATAAGGCATATGCAGGGGGCTATGAGTCTGTTTATGGGAAATATGTGTGGGAGGTATGGATCCCCTCGTGGGACACAAGGAAGAATATGTGGATTTGTCCAGGGGCTGCATGGGGGAAAAATGTGGGTCCCCCTGTGGGTGCTGAGGGAAGTTGCATTGGGTCTGTTCATAAAGTACATGGGGTGTCTGTGATCCTTCTGTGGGGTGTGTGACTGGGAGGGTAGGTTCCTTGTGGGGTCACTCACCATAGAGTTCTGTGTAGGGGTGCAGTGTGGGTGGCAGCACAAAACGGGCTGCTCCATCTGGCTCCCGTGACAGCTCTTGGACATAGCGCAAGGTCACGGCCACCTCACTGCCAGGGGACAGGGTGCCCAGGAAGCAGGCAAACACCTCGCCCGGATACTGAGACTGGTCCTGGAGGTATTCCAGATTCTCCCAGCCCCCTGTAGCCTCGTGTAGCTGCTGGACCTGTGTGGGAAGGGGAGGCACAGAAAGCTTATCACCAGGCAGGCCACGGGCTGCTCATCCCATGCCCCTGTGGTGGTTCGCCCATTCATCCCTGGATGCTGGTACCTCATCCCGCAGCATGGCCTGGACATTGGCATCCTCACTGCGGGCCTGGAAGGAGTAGATGGCCATGTGGGGGCCCAGGGGGAAGACAAAGAGGACTTCTGTGGAGCTCTGACTCTTGTTCTGGTAGATAAGTTCGGAGGCCACATCAGCCACATAATCCTGGATAGCAACATCCACCACAGCACTGTGCAGAGACACTGTGTACAGGGGTATGTGGAGCCACTTCCCCAGCAAAAAGGATCCTGTTGCTGTTGAGAAAGATGCAACCTGTCCATCAGCATACATGAACGACACAAGGAGATGGTTGGGGCTGCTTCAAGTATGTGGCTGTTCCCACTCTGATAACCAAGACTAGGTGACCAAAGTTACTGAGGGTATAGTGTGAGCCTGCCAGCAAACAGTGTCTGCCCCCCACTCCCGCAGCTTCCCTTTTTCCCCATACCTGTTCCCCACCCATCTCCTGTAGACCTCTTGACCATTCTCATCCTTGTTTTGCCTTATGGCTGCCTATCCTCCTCCTTTCTTTGTCCCCCTTGGGAGCATTCCCATCCCCCAAATGTCCCTCAGCTGTCCAATCCCCAGCTCACTGTCATAGGCGTAGGATTTTCCTAGAAGTCCAAAGCTTTGACGCCACATTTCTGGAGACCTGCAGAAAAGAAGGGTCTCCTGTAAGAGGAGAGATCCACAGAAACCACCAGGCAGCCCCTAATTGGTGAAGATTCTTTGTTATTTCCCGTCCCACACACATAGCTGGAAGCCCCAACCCACCATGTACAGCCAGAGCAAACCCAGGGGTTCAGAAATCCCTGTTCATGAGCACTGGGATGTCACCAAGAGTATCTGCGTTGAGGAGGTCTGCACCCCACACCCACCATGGGAGAATCTCAAAGAGAACAGAGGGATGGCAAGGGAAGATGGAGGGAAGAAGGTGTGAAAGCAAGAGTGGATGGGTGGGACTGTATTGGGATGAACAATACATGGCTCTCCATCCATGGCTGGATGGATAGATTGGCAGACGAGGTCCATTTTGGGACAGGTGGACAAACAGAGAGACATTAGAATTTTTGTTGAAATGGATGGACGGAGAGGTGGAGGGGTCCATTTTAGAAGACATGAGCAGTACCCATCAAAAACAGTATTGTGTCAATGTACCTGCACAAGAGATAGCATGTGTGAGGATATGTTCATGGAGTAGCTTGTGAGGGCAGGTTGAAAGTCCAGGTAATAAGGGAGAACATGATGGAGAGAGAAATGAGGCCAGGGACAGGTATTCCATGATTGCAGAGCAAATCCCAGAAAGGCACTGCGGGGAAGGTGCAGTTCAAGAGATATCTGGCTGTCTTCCAGCCAAGTGCCAGGAGACAGAAGGGACCGCCCTCCACCCCAAACCCATCCACATAAATCTCTCTGGTTCAGACACATTTGCCTCAATTTCCCCAGTTCCCACTCTGGGGTGACAGGGTGGGCAGCACCAGAAAAATCCCCACCCCACCATCATGCTGACAGGGTGGACAGACAGAGCAAATAGGGTGTAAGTCCTCGAGGGAGTAGGGGTGAGGGATGGACAGAGGGATGGATTGAATAGGGACAAGCTCTCCCAGTGAACAGGGACAATGAACAGAGAATAAGGCCAGAATAACAAAGGGAAGCACAAACAAGCAGACACTCACCAGACTCAGCAGGGACGGACCGACAATCAGATGGATGGAGGGGGAGGTGGAAGAGGAAGGAGGAGAGAGAGAAAGGGGCAGACGGATGCAATACCGGGAGAGAAGGGGCAGGGCTGGAGGGACAGAGCAAGAGATGCTCGGGCAGGCAGGAAGACGCAGGGCTTCGCAAGCAGAGGGATGGCTGCGATGGAGAGGGAGGTGGAGGGGCAGGCAGACAGACAGACGGACGGAAGGCGGGGAGGCAGGGCCAAGGGGGCGGAGACACACTGGGATGCCAACTGGGATTGCTGCAAACCACCTCCCGAGCAGCCGGGCGCCTGGTTCCCTGGGGTCTGTGGGGGCAGCGGGCACCCCGGCTTCCGGGTGGCCTGGGAGGCTGTGGGATAGGGAGGGGAGAGGGGACACCCCCGGTGGAGGGATCTGACTGGGGTCCCTGGACCCTCCTCCCTGCCTCGGAAGCCAAAGTGGCGAGTGGGCGGCAGCGTCTGCAAACTGCGCCGCGGGATGCTGCACCGCATGAGGTGCTGCGGCGGCGGGAGCATCTGCACCCCCCGTTTCACCAGCGCCCTGGCAGGAGCGGCGGCCCTTGCCAGGGCAGGATGCTCCGGGCACACCCAAGGAAGGGACTGCGAAGCCCTCAGCAGGCTTGCTCCTGGCCAGAGGGAGTCTGCCAAACCTCCCCCCTTCCGCTCTGCCCTCACATCGGGCGCAATGGGCTGCAGCTGCCAACGGCCCCCCTGCAGCCGGGGCAGTGTCTTCTGGGTGCCTGAGTAGGTGGCACACGTCCCTCCAGGAAGCTGTCCTCCTGCCAGGCCTGCAGCACTGGCTGCAGATTTGGAAGCTGGGCTCAGGGCCATACCCTGATTAGTGCCAGGCTGTTAATAGGGTGGTGGAATGCGAAGAAGCAAACACAACATGCTGGCCAGCTGAGGAATGGGGAGAGTTGGCAGACAAGCTCAAACTTATATACCTACGTTTGACATGGGTGTTTCCTCTCATCTGCTGGATTGGGATGCTCCATCTCCACCTTCCTCGCATGAGCCAGCCCCATGCTCACACCTCCCTGGCAGCCAGCCCCTGGTTGAGACAACCCACCTCATTGGTGGTCTCTAGACCCTCAGTGGGTCAAATTGCATTTGACTTCAGATGTACTGCTCCCGGAGCACACCTGGGCTGTCTCTCACTGGGAGTGCGCATAGCACTGAACTCTCGCTTCTCCAGCAAACCTGGGCAGCTTCCTTCAATCTGCGTCTCGGGATTGGAGTGATTCTCAGATAAGACCACTCCAAGGGCTGTGCTGACAGTGTGACATCCTCAATCAGCACAGGCAGTTCTAGCTGCCTTTGTTCAAACTCTGCCACAGTGTGTCCAGTCTCATTACACCCATGGAGGTCAAGTTCTTTGAGGAAGTGCGTGAACAGACATTCATGTGCTGGTGGTAGGTGTGGCCCATGACTGCCTTCAAGAACCGGTGGACATCCCATGTTGTCTCCAATAGTCCTGATGCTTATGAATAGGCAAATGAGTCCCAGGTGTAGATGCTACATGCTGCATCTGAGCAGCTAGGGAACACTTTCCTGCTTCTCGGACCTTCCTTTCCTTACCACAGGTGATGAGTAAGCGGCATGCTTGGTCAAAAAGTGCCACAAATACGGAACTGATGACCCCTTAACCTAGCTTCACCTTCCCAAAACTTTTGTTCAGCTGGGATGCATACTTGAAGGTTCTCACTGACTCTTGATGGAGATCACTTGGTGGCTGTGAATGGTCTTGTGGTGCTGGACCTCCAGTGTCCCTCTTCTGAGTATCTGTGGAGGATGTCATCCCCCTTAAGTCTGAGCCAACAGCTCTTATCAGCAAAAGAGCTGACCTTGGTCTCAGACATCTAAACTGCTTAACATAGACAGCTGAACTGGAGCAGGCTCATTTTCTTTAAGTCCCACTTTCTACATACTTTTTTCTGAAAGGTTCATGTTATAATTTTATTCTGTCCATGACCATTCTTATTTTTTCTGCTTTCAATGAAAAAGAAAATATTCACAGAAATATGCACAGAAATATTCATGAAGTAAGGGTGTGCATGGAGTTTCAGTAATTAACTGAAGTTTAAACATGATTGATGTGAGTTTTAAGGCTCTGGTCTGTTCTCGCCTGTTTTAAGAGGTAAAATCCAGTTGGCAATGTGTAAAATATGTGTGTATATATACAGTCAAAACATAGACATCTGTGGTGTGTTGACCTTGGCTGGTTGCCAGGTGCCCACCAAACTGCTCTACCACTCCCCCCTCTCAGCAGGACAGGGGGAAAAAATAAGATGAAAAATTCATGGGTAGAGATAAAGGCAGTTTAATAAAGAAAAAGGAAAGACTGTGCACAGAAACAAAGTAAAAAACCCCAGAAATCAAAAACCAAAAAAGATTTATTCTCTGCTTCCCATCCGCAGGAGATGTCCGGTCCCTTCCTGGGAAGCAGGACCTCGGTACATGTAGTGGTTACTTTGGAAGACGAACACCTTAATAACAAATGCACCCCTTTCCTCCTCCTTTCTCTTAGGTTTGATTGCTGAGCATGATGTCATACAGCATGGAATATTTCCTTGGTCAGACTGGGTCAGCTGTCCTGGCTATGTCCTCTCCCAGCCCACCCCCAGCCTACTGGCCTTTGGGGAGGGGGCGTTAGGGTGTTGGAGTTTCAGCCTCGATGCTGTGCAGCACTGCTCAGCAGTAGCCAAAACACTGGTGTGTTGTCAGCAAGGTTCTAACTACGAAGTACAGCATTGTGAGGGTTGCTATGGGGGAAGTTAACTCCATCACAGCCAGGCCCAGTACAACATCTGCAGAACACAGTTTAGAAAAATAAATCATTTTAATGTAAATAATAGCCACACAAAAATAAGCAGCTTCTTGCCATTTTGACTGATAATGGGAAACAAAGTAACAGAGAAAATAAGTGATAAAGACAAACAGGAAAACTACTTTGTAAAGATCTTATTTCAGACTGAAAATTCTGCTTTTACCCTGTTCTAGTTGTGTCACAGTCTGAAAAATCTGCAAAACTTATGAAGTATTGTGGGCTGTTAATGGTAAATTCCCAAATGCAGAAATGCCAAGAGACACTTGTTATTCCAGCAGGAAAAATAAGCAGTGGGACAGTTGTCCCATCTCATATCAGTTCCAGACAGAGGTTCATCTTTCAGCAGCACACAGGCAGGCAGAGCAGAGCCACAGCCGTCTGGAGAAGGTTTGTGCACTGGAACACCTGATTCAGCTACAGAGCGAAAGCACTTCAAGTGCAGGAGCATCGTATCAAACTAGGCTGAAATTACATTTCTAAGAGGCAAAAAGAGATTAATTTTTATTAAATCAGAAAATATTATTTTATAACTCTATTCTATCCTCTAAGATTGGTCAGGATGAAAATATTAGGGTGGACATTGTTGCACAGGATATGAAGAAAATTACAGCAGGAAGAATGAATAGGTAGACAAACAAGCATGCAGTTAATCTGTTAGATATTCACCATAGTGTAACTGAATACCAGCTTTTCTTAGGTATTTATTAACTTCCTATTCATACGGTATATTTTGAGATAAGAAGGGCAGAAATTCTACTGATAGCCTCAGCAGTCTGCCTGTAAGAATTACAAATACACACTGTCCTGCAGCAAGGTAGGTGGGAAAATTTCTGGTGATCTTTTCTATTGAAATATGGTTTGTGAAACAGGAGTAATTTTTAGTCTATTTTGAAGTGTTACTCTTCTGGATATTCCATCTGAATGAAATAAAGATATTTCAATATGATTGTGTAGAACTGAGACAGTAGCCTGTGGTCAATAAAGAGGAAATCCTCTTACAGTATAGTTCATCTCAATTGCTTTGAACACTGACTGTGGGATTAATATGTCCAGATGTGTGTGTCTACACTGAGATTGTGTGTGCAGCAATATTTAATTTAACAAGTAACACCAGGTCTCTGGCAGGTCACTTCCTTCTTGTTCCTCAGCCTTGTGTTCTTTTAGCTTCTGAAGGAACTCTTTAACAGAAAAAAAAAGGGCACACACATACACATATACAGAGAGAACAAAAATCTGCCAACACCTTAAAAAAAAAGAGAGATAAAAAGGAGAGAGGAGAGAAGAGAGGGAAAGAAAGAAGTGAAATTGGTAGTTTTAATAACTAACAGTGCACTAAAACAAAAATACATTTCTTCTCACGATTTCCTTCAGTATCTGTTACATTTCCTAGATATGGTATTTGTCATCTTGGATGATGAAATGGTCACCCACTCAAGAATTCCTCTCTTTTCTTTCTTCTTTCTTTTTCTTGACTGAAGGTTTCTAAATCATAGCTTATTTCTGTTGGCTGGAATATCGCTTTCTGGATATTTCAGTATCCTCAAACACTCATCAATCTGTCCAGTTCTTTGAAAATCCATATTACAGTTTTCCACTGATTGTGTTGGTCTGGTATAGTCTAAGTCATCAAAACATCCTGCTGCAGTTCTGTGTGATGTTTTCCAAACCCAAGGAAACAATTTTGTTAAAAAGTTTTCATAAGACAGAATTAGAAATATCCAACAATGTCTTTCATAAATTATTATCTGAAGAATGTTCAAGAACTGCTTAAAAAGAAAATAAACAATACAACCGTGCAACGGTAACAATAACATTTTTATTCTGTAATTAATTGGTGATGATGGATCAATAATTAAATGTAGTTCTTGATGCTTTATTCCAGACTGATTCATTTCCTCTCAGCTTGATACATGGCAAATGGGGAATGTGGAAATAAAACAGTCATCACAACATTCCTGCTCCTGGAATTTGGGAATATCCCAGAAATGCAACCTTTTCTCTTCCTCCTTTTTTTGGTGATCTACGTTGTGACTGTGATTTGCAACATCCTCATTTTTGTTTTGGTGGTGTCTGATCAGCACCTCCACAAACCCATGTACTTCTTTCTGTGCAACTTGTCCTGCTTGGAGACCTGCTACAGCTCTACCATCCTGCCCAGGATGTTGTCCAGCTTTCTGACTGGGGACAAGAGCATTTCTATTGGCGGCTGTATCACACAATTTTATTTCTTTGGTTCCCTAGCAGTCACTGAAAGCTTTCTTTTATCAGTGATGTCCTATGATCGGTATTTAGCTGTATGCAAACCCTTTCACTACAGAGCTGTCATGAATAGCAGATGCTGTCTCCAACTTGTAGCTTGGTCTTGGATGAATGGTTGCCTTGTTATGGCCATAAGCTGCTTCCTGATTTCACAACATTCCTTCTGTGGTCCCAAGTTTATCGATCATTTCTTTTGTGATTTCACTCCAGTGATAAAACTCTCCTGCTGTGACACCAGCCTGACTGAGATGTTGGTGTTCATCCTCTCATCAGTATGTGCACTACCCCCTTTCCTACTGACCCTAGTGTCCTACGTGTGTATCATCACCACTGTCCTAAGAATGTCTTCCACCACTGGGATGCAAAAAGCTTTTTCCACCTGCTTTTCCCACCTCATTGTTACTACAGTTTTTTATGGAAGCTTAATAATTGTTTATGTCCTGCCAAAAACTAGGACTCTAAATGCACTGAATAAATTCTTCTCAGTTTTCTACACTGTTGTGACTCCACTGCTCAACCCGGTCATCTACAGTCTGAGAAATAGAGAGGTGAAGGACGCTCTGAGTAAAGTCATCAAGAAATGTGAATATATCCTAAAGCTTAGAAAGTTTTAACCATTTTCTTCCCCTAGAAGAAAATGAAAGAAAGTAACTTATGATATTTGAGGGAAGATTTTCCTCACGTAATTTTTAGCCTTCAGAACCTGTGTTGCTTATCCTAGACTTTTCACTATCAAATTAGCTAATCTGACCTACCTTAAATGCCCAAGTGAGGATGAGACATTTTTCTCTGGAAAAAGGTCATCTCTCTTTCCGAATTGTACCAGTTGCTTGGGTGACTAGTTCAGATTTCAACGTCTAAGTAGTGATTCTCCAGATCAGCTGATTGCAATCCCAGTCCTCTGAAGAGTGGCCTATTTCACTTTAAAAGTGTTGTTGAGGACAGCTGATTCTTAGATGAATAATTTAGATTTAAGGAGTAATTTTTTTTAGGCAGCTAAAGGTAGGTCAGAGGAATGGATCTAATTCAGAGGTAGCAATTTAATCTGTTTTTGAGTAACTATACCAGCATGACTATAATTGCCTCAGTGAATGTGAATGCTACACAGTTGATTGCATAGCTGTAAGTTACTCTTAATTGGTTATATGTTTTTAGACATTTCCTATTCATATTTATTTGTAATTGTAATCTCAACTGTTTTCAGCTATTTATATGAACTTACTTCATAAGTTTTCTCTTCTAGACTCAACACTGATGGCAAATGTGAACACGAGTTCTACAGAGATGCCTTACTCAATGTCGTCTTATAAGGTGATTTTGTAAGGAAGCAAATAAAAGACATTGCTGCCATCAAGGACACACAAACAATTAAAAATATCTTGAAAGGTGAAATGCAAATTTTGGCCGGGATTCATCTCATCTAGGTGTAGACAACACATGCAATTATCAAACTCTGAAACAATTGTCTCGGTTGACTTGATAATCGACTAGCTTAGTCTGTTGCATGATTTGGAGCATTTGGCAAAATAGTAGCCATCTGAATTAACACAATCGATGCAGGAGAAAGCACCTACTTTGTCAATATCAAAGTTTGAGCAGGTGAACCACAAACATAGAGTCAGTTCTTCATTAATACGTCGGGATGCAAAGATGGCTGAATAAAGAGAACTGTCTTAAACTTTTTTCCTCAGAAAGACACCCATACATTTTCATGTGAGTAACTACAAATGCTTTTCAGCACTTAGCCTGAGATTTTAACATTCCTCTAACATTTTATGGCTATGATTTAGATGCCTAAGCCACTGCTTGTCACCCTAGAAGTCTTCAAGAATCAATGGAGAGAAATTTACAGAAACTGGTGATTTCTTTGACCTTTCATGGAAGTTCATTGCAAGATGGACTGACTCACCCTTTCTGAGAGTGAAATTTGCTGCAGCAATTTTCTGTAGATGTTTAAGGAGGATGAATTGCTAGGGTACCTCCCCTCATATATTTCATCATGCCTTGAAAAATATGACCAGAATATTCTACAGAGTTCTGTGGGGAAGTCACTCTTTCCATGTAACAAGACCTTTGCTGATTCTCCAAAACTGACGCTTCTGAAGATGTTATTTTCACTTTGCCAAAATATGTACTTGAAATTGGTATTTAAACCCCACACAGCTTAGGGTAGTCTTTGTGAAGTTGTTTTTACCTGGGGGCTAGGACTTATCTAAGCAAACCAAGTGCTTCCAATATAGCCTGCACTGAAGCTAGTCACTCTGAGATTCCCCTTTGAGTTGGTGAGGAGAAAAACATGGTTCACATGGCTGAGCTGACCTGTTTTAGACATTGAAGGAGCAATCCACAAGCAAAACCAAAATCATCTAGTGTGCAAATTAACTGCCTGAACATAAAAAAACTACTGCCTTTGCAGATACCCTGGGGTATCCAAGTCAACTGCCTGAGGCTTACATATGTAACCCAGAACATAAGGGAAACCTACACCCTTATGAATTGACAGCTGAAGGCCAGGTAAGATCCCACCCAGCACCTAACGATACTAAGCATCTCTGTTTAGGAAACTGATTCTCTCCTTAGCACTTTTTCAGATGGTTTGCATCATTCTGTGTGGCTTCCAACTGCATAAACAAAAGTCTGCCCAACTTTAGACATACCTTTGTGTATACCTCACATCCTCTAGAAGATCCAAAATTATACTAGTCGCCTACTCAAGTCACACTTGAATTGTTCCTCTGTTTCTTCTTATCTGAACAGCTGATTAAACTCCTGGAAGCACTAATCAAAGACCATAACATAAGATGTGACTGTTCATTAATCACCTCACAGAATGAAAAACAAAGCCAAATTTATCATCATCATTGTTTATCCATATGTTTGAAGAATGTGTGGCATGTTTAATAAAACAAATTCATTAATTCCATAAATAAGTTACTTGTACTTGCATGATCAGGTGCTCTGAGTACAGGAACAGTCCAAATCCATCACACTGAATTTACTTATGGGGAATCTCATTTGCAAGGTAAACAGGAATTGAGTGCTCAGCACCTTTGTGGTGTGTCCCTTAATGGCACATCAGTGAGGGTGGATTCTACAGGAAAATTGTGGTGGGGAGTAGCTGCTCTGTAGAGCTCTGCACGACATTCTACCACCTGCAACTGAAATACATGGATCCTTACTAATTATAATACATAAAATGGAATAATTATGTCCCTTACATACCATGGCATGTAAAATGTGATTAACACCCTAAATCTGGAGCTTAGAATCAAATCTAATGAAGGAAATGATTTCACCTCTCTTTGAACACAACAAATTCACATTTCTCAGATGAAATTCCTTATCCTATCATCCCCTTGTAGTTGAAGGATATAACCAGGCATTGTCAAGGCCCATTCTTTACTACAAACCTGACTTTGTGATAGAATTTAGATTAAAATAACTGAGATAAATTTGACACTAGACTAAATGAGGCACCTGAAAATAGTTGCCACAACAAACGTGCATAGTAGTATTTGCTATGCTCTAAGGTATTCTACCTGCGTTCCAGATGGTGCTCCAGAAATACGTAGTTCTCCAAAAAAGTTCTGTGTCATATCTTCCTGCCATGTGTAATTTGTTTTAGATGCTTATGTTTAGGAAATTGAACCCAGCTCTGTTGTTGTCTGGCTCTTCAGATCTGACTGACTGCATTATTGTCAGAGTCCAGTTTCTCTGACCAGGTTCTTTTAGATGTTCCACAGGAGAAGGGTTTAATGTTTAGTATAAAATTTACCTATTTGAAGATATTTGAGATTACATGGGATTTTGATTTAGTGGAGCAATACAGCAATATACTGAAATCACAACACAAGTATAAGATAGCAATTGCAATATACCTTTAATACAATATACAGTTAATGTAATACAGATGTGATACCAATTAGCAGTCTCTCTGTGTCAGCAGTCACCAGGAAGGAATACTTGGGCTAAAGTCAGCTCAAGCCCATCACTCAAAGTTCATTTTATTAGCTATCAAGTTGTCAGTTCAGTAGCTGTCAAGTTGTTATAGTTTCTGTTGGGCATACACTCCCTTTATCCCCTCACCATGCTTGTTTGGCTAGATCAGGAAGACATTACCCTCTACTAATGATGTCAGGGAAGGCTATGTATACAACCTGATGACACACTGGTACAGCTGTATATCTAAAACACTGTCTCCCCTGTGTTGAGAAAAGTTCGGCTTACTTTACAATGATTGTTGGTCATTCCTTACATTCTTTCCTTAGCTCATCACTCTTGCCTATCTTCAGTGAGCCTTCTTCCATTGTGGAGCTGTGTTGGTCCGTCACAATTATCTAGGATATCAATTTACAGTCAGAAGAGTTCAATCAGATAGCCATCACACACAACCACACCTTAATTTTACACAGAGACATCTTAACATTGATCTAATGTCTTCCCAAAGATGGCTAGAGATAAATGAGATTAAATACACCATAAATTTGCCATTGCCACACCACATGGTGTGGACCAATAGGTCCCATGTTATAATGTATATGGCAGTCTTATGCAGATGTTGTGGATGTGCTAGCTACATGCACATATTGAAGTGAACCGGGTTCCTACTCAATGCAGTTGGAGGAGGGTGGGACTCGGCTAGTACTTATGGAGGTAAACAGTTGTCCAGACTTAGGTATTGAGCACACTTTCAGCTGCCCTAAGATATCTAAACTGTCCTCCATCTGCTAATCCAAAAGGTACATGTGTACCTTGGTGCCTCTCAAAAGGCACGATTGCCCATGTTTAGGCAGCTGAATCCCACACTCTGGCTGTAGACATATGAAAGTAGGTGAGATGATGAGCATCACTTCCTTACTTCTAGTTGCTGTGTGATGCCCTGCACTTCTCAGTTCAGCTTTACACACTTGTACAAGACTTTAAAGAGGAAACATGGATATTTGTCTCTCCATGGCTACAAAGGTCCCTTGTCCTGAAATATGTCTTAAAGACTCTGGATACTTTTGTTGATACATGGTGAATGTTGAATCTTATCTGAATCTGTTTCTGGAGCAATGTCCCTGTGTTCTCCTTGATATTCAGAATCCCCTCTGAACTGTGTTAGTGAGGTTTTTTTCACTTGCTTTCTTCACTTTGCTGTGGTCTTTTTGGGTGTGATCCAGCTTATTTTAGGAATTCATGATGTGAGATTGTGAAGCCTCCCTTTATAGACAGAGGAACAAAATGATCACTTAAAGGCTGTGATTCATTTGACCAGCCCTGAACCCAGATTTAAGTTCAAACAAACACATAAATGCATGAATGTAGGTGTCTATAATGAAGGTATGTAAGCTATTTCCCTGTGTTCTGGGAAATTAAACCTTTTTTTCTTAGCCAAAGGAGCTAAATACAATACAATCACTGTGGAGACTGACTCATCTGATGAATTAGAGGTTTCTACTTCAGGGCAACTGTGAAAGCTCTCCACCCTCCACTGGGTAGAAAGTTAACCAAACATAGGCATCTAATGCCACTTAAGATGCCTGAGGATGTCAGAGCAACTGCACAGGGCAGGAAGATTAACATAAGAAACTGGTACCCTCCTGGAAATGTGGAGAAATATGCTTGTGTCATATCAGCATCAATGGGTCTATTGGCAGGTACAGCTGCAAACACATAAATATCTGATGCTAAATATTGGCTATTCTAGGGAATCCCACCTTGCTTTCAGATGCCGTAACAGCCTTCTTTAGGTTCTGTGTCATATATGTCAGCTGGATGTGGACTAGAGCAACTGATTCTGGTCCTTCTAGCATATTAGGGGACTACCAAACTTTTCATTTTCAATGACCTGATGCAAACTTTAGAGGTGGGGTTCTTCTGACAAGTCTAAGTTTCTATGATATACACTCTGTCAGCATTGGTGAGCTCCCTTTTTAGTAAATGGAGAGAAACAGGCACTTGAAGGGTATCTGACTAAATGTAAAGATCTAGTTTCAGGTGAGAAGCATCAATCCCTGTTCCTGTCCCTTAGTTCCTAAGAAGCAAGGAGAGCATTGAAGAGATGGAGATGTCTGTATTATGACTGTCTCCATTTACTTGGAGGACAACCACCTTAGATACCATAAAGTGTAGCCTGGTGTGGATGACCTAAATTGTTTTTTGACAGCTTGTCTAAATCTTTCTACAATGAGTAGGGAAAGATGTTCTTCTGGAGGGTGACACTCTAATAAATAGTTTAAAATATATCACCAAAAGGCCAGCTGAGAAAAAAAGTTCATCAGTTGAAAAGTCACTTACCATGCCTATAAACACCATCTAGCCCTCTAATAAACAATCACCAGCCTTGGTTCCCATCAGAACAAGACCTAAGCAAAAATATGAAATAAAATAGCCCATTGCTAGAGAAAAGAAGACCCATAAATCTCTCATGCTCTGATTTGTAATTTTTCTACCTCCACAGAAAAGTAAAAATAAATGGACTTTAAACATCATGAGGCAGAATTTTTTTAAGCCCTTCAAGGGACATTGATGTAATTTACCTCAACTTTAGTCAGGCTTTCAACATTGTCTCCCAAAGCATTCTTTTATGTATTAGGATGTTATGGTCCTGGTGGCTGGACAATTAGGTTGCTACAAGTCTGGCTGGATGGTTGGGCTTGGACAGCAGTGATTAACTGGTCATACTCTACCTGGAGGCTGAAAACAAGTGGAGTACTGCAGGAATCTACAGTAGGACCTGTCCTGTTTAACATCTTGACTTGGAGGATGTTGCAGAATACTTTTCTGTAAAGTTTGCAGATGACCAGTTGATAGCCTTGAAGATCAGGCTGCCATTCAGTAGGATTTTGGCAGGCAGAAGGAATAGGGGACAACAAGAGCCGCACAAAATGTAACAAGGAATAACCCTGGGCAAAAACACAGGCTAGGTACTGATTGTCTTGGTAGCAACTTTTCAGAAATGTGCCTGGAGACCTTGCAAACAGCAAGCTGAATATGAATCAGCAGTGTGCGCTGGTAGCAAAGAAAGCAAACAGCATTCTGGCTTGTGTTAACAGGAGCATAGTCAGTAGATGAAAGGAAAGTTTGTCTGTCTCTAGCTGGAATTCATTAGTCCACTTCTAGACTAATGCATCCAGTTTTGGGTCCCCAAATCAGTAAAGACATCATGAAAATAGACTGAGTTGAGCAGAGTGCCACCAAGGTGGTCAGGGAGCTTGAGCACAGCTAGGAAACTCTTGAAGAAGTGCTGGAAACAATAACAATGAAGGTGACAATTCAGTGCTCTTACTCTCATTTTTAAATATACGGCAAAGGAATGAATCAATGTCCCATCGGGTATCCTATTTTGTTTTCTGCCTGGTTCCTACCTGCTTCTTTCACCAGCCCCCTAAGAGTATCCCATTGGTTGTTTCTCCCGTTGTCTCTAATCCTTTGCTGCCATCTGAAGGCCAACAAGATTCAAAAGCATTTCCCTGGTACTGCCTGAATCCTTTTCTTTGTGTCTTGCATTCCTGTCATTCTCACTGCATTTTGAAGACCCAGATTTTCACTTGTGTAAATAGACGTAATTCAGGCAATGTCTCAATGATATCCATAGGATCAGGGTGGAAAAAGAATTCTGCTTGGACGTTGCTGCTGCAGTGGTAATTCTGCACTGCCAGGAGCTGGAACACAGGGGTCTGCAGTCCTAAACTGTCAGCATGTTCCTGGGATGGGTAAGCAGTCCAGGGAAACCCCCATAAACAAGTCAGAATTTAGCATGAGCCAAAGTCTACTCCCAGCAGGCAATTTGGGTGGGGCATCTCAGTTTTGGTGGTTAGAAGAGTTCAGTGAACGGATGTGGCCAGACTATGTCAGCTGGCCTCTGAGCCAGAAAACAGGCCCTAGCACATAGACTTGACTTTAAAAAATATATAGCTTAAGCAAGTTAGCGTGGTGATGGCTGAAAGTGCGCCCCCTGGTGCAGAAACAATCTCGTCTAATCACAGAATCACAGAATCGTGGGGGTTCGAAGGGTCCTTTGGAGCTCATCTAGTCCACCCCCCTGCCAAAGCAGGTTCACCTAGAGCAGGTTGCACACGAATGCATCCAGGTGGGTTTTGAATACCTCCAGAGAAGGAGACTCCACAGCCTCTCTGAGCGGCCTGTTCCAGTGCTCTGGCACCCTCAAAGTAAAGAGGTTTTTCCTTGTGTTCAGATAGAACTTCCCATGTTCCAGTTTATGCCCGTTGCCTCTTGTCCTGTTGCTGGGCATCACTGAAAAGAGCTTGGCCCCATCCTCTTGACATCTGCCCTTTTTTGATTTTCTATTTTTTTAAAAATTTATTTTTTATTTATATAAATATATAACATTTAATTTTATATTAATTTATTAATATTTTTATTTATTTTATTTATTAATATTAAATTAAAATAAAATATAATTTATATAAATATATAAATATAAATCATTATTTATAAGCATTGATGAGATCCCCTCTCAGTCTTCTCCAGTCTAAACAGATCCAGGTCTCTCAGCCTTTCTCAGAATCTGTGATTCTGTGGTTTGTAGTAAACACCCACAACAGTGTCTCCCATATTAGCCTGCCCCTTAATTCTTACCCATAAGCTCTCAACACATTCTTCACCCACCCCTAGGCGGAGCTCGATACATTTCAGCTGCTCTCTCGCATAGACAGCAACTACACTACCTTGCCTCACTGGCCCGTCTTTCCTTAAAAGTCCATAGCCGTCCATGGCATCTTTCCAGTCATGTGAGCTATCCCACTATGTCTCTGTAATTGCAATGACTTCATGACCCTGCAACCGCACATAGATCTCTAGTTCTTCCTGCTGTGTGCATTGATGTACAGGTATTTCAGAGAGGTAATCGAGCATGCAGGTTTCCCTGGAGGGGTGCAAGAAGATCCACCACCGCTATGCGCACCCCTGAGGTGGCTGGGCTTCTGGATCTCATCAGCTAAGGAACATTTGTTGCTGCTCTGGTTGGTCTGGCTTATTCCCAAGTTGGATGCGATGGCGTGAGCATTGCCATCTTGGACCCCATCCTCCAGGTCCTTCACTTTAAAGCCTTCCTCACCAAGTTGGCCTGCCTGCTGCCAAAGATTCCCTTGCCTCTTCTAGACAGGTGGATTCCATCCCTTTCTAACGGGTTAAATTCATCAAAGACTGTCCCATTGTCGTAAAAGCCAAAACCCTCATGACAGCACCAGCCACATAGGCAGGAGTTGATATGCATTATCTGTCCATTTCTGGCTGCTCCCTTTTCTCTAACTGGTAAAATGGAGGAAAAGATAACCTGAGCACCAATTTTTTTCATCTGCACCATCAGGGCTTTATGGTCTTCCTTGATTCTGCCCAGGTTCTGGTGTCATTCATGCACACGTGAAAGAGTAACAATGGATAGTAGTCTGTGCTCTTGATAAGTTGTGGCACCCTCTTAGCAACATCTTGAACCTTAGCTCCTGGAAGGCAGCATACCTCATGTGATTCCCTGTCAGGACAGCAGTCAGGCACCTCAGTGCCCTTCAATAGAGAGTTACCCATTACTAACACTCGTCTTTGGTTTTTGTGGTATCCATTGCGTGCTGCTGGTACAGCTCCTCCTGGCAGACCTTGCTCTTGGGTGTCTCTTGCTGTTAATGCTTCATACCTGGTTTTTGATTATGATGCCAGAGGGTGGGGACTGAAGCAGAGTCCTGCTTTTGTGGGTTATCAGTGTCCAAGATGCCTTATTCTCAGGGGTATCCTCTACAGGAACATGGCTATGAAACCACGTATCTATCTCTGTATCAGCTCCTCTGATATTTCACAGCCTTTTAACAATTTCTTGCAACTCAGCCACCTGACATCAACCTGTGCACACAGAGTGCGAGTACTTACCTTTCCACCAGGGGAATGAGAAGGGTCTGGGCACTCACTGCAACCTACCGCCTGTACTGAAGTCTTCCTCCTTACCAGTTCCATCCAGGTGGATGCCTCAGACATCTGAGTTGCTTTCTGTGTGGGAACACTGGTTTTAGCTCTGAGGTGAGTGCCCACATTTTGGCAGAGACCTTGAGCACTTCCCTGGGCTGTGGACCTATGAGCAGATTGCAGGACCCTTCCTGCATGCCCTTCCACCCAAACTGCTCTGCCACGCCATGGTTGCTAGTGCTCGCTAGGGCTGTTTAAATCTCCCATGATTGCTTCCGACAATGCCCACGCTGCCACATCAGCCTCGCTTGCAGGAGCTGCTGGCTCCTGGCAGGGCTATCTGTTCATCCTCGGGTTTTCCTGGCTCCGGGAACCCCCCATCCACTTCAATCTAGCACCCAGCTAGCGCCTAGCTTACCATGGCTGCCACTGCTTTCCTTGCTGACTGAGAGCTAAGTTGGAGCAGCAATTCACATATCTAAGCATAGAAGTCTCGTGTAATTCAAGCTCATTCTCCCTATGTGACCTCCAGCCAGAAAGTGACTTCTGGAGGCCTTGCACCATAACTGAAAGCCCCATACACATACTTGAGACACCTTAGACTGTCTAAATCTATACTAGACACTTACATTTTGACCCTGAATAGCTCACTGAATGTCTCACCTGGACTCACTGTCTAAACTGGGAAGAAATATAAGCCTCCAGTGTCTTTCCAGACAGCTGGTCCAGCTAGAGATATGCACATTCTGATGTGTAACAGGTAGGTGGTGCTGATGGAGCTCAGGAAACCTGGCAGGTCTTCAAGAATAGCATCCTCCCCAGTTCATCCTGATACTCTGGAAAACAAGTAGGCCTAGCAGGAGATTGGCTTGTCTATGCAGGGAGCTCATGACAGAGCTCCAATGCAAAAAGGTGGCACACAGGCTACAAAGTAAGATTTAGAAACATTCCCAGGGCATATAAGAACGGTGTTAGGAAAGCCAGTGCTCACCTCAAGTTCAGCTTTGCAGGTGATGTCAAGAGCACAGGAAGAACTTCTATGCTATGTTAGTTGTAAAAGGATGAACAAGGAAAATGAGGGAAAATGTGTTTCAACAATTATGATATGTGTAAAGGCAACCAGCAGTGTCTGGATTTGCAAGACTATTTTGCAGTTCTGATGGAGAACTGTAGAGGAAGCCAAATGGTGTGATTTTGTTCCCATTGTCTATGGTTATATACCCTGGAACAAACAAGCTGGAGAGTCTCACCACAACACAGAGGGAATTTGCGGTTTTATTTTAGCCCAGGAGTGAATGAAGTTTGCCTCGTTGTGGACAGTTGGAACTTGGAATTCAGGAATGGAGTGAAAACTTATGTGATTCACACCCTAGTTGCACCCCATGCATCTAGAGGGACTCTGTCAGCCACAGTACACTTAAAGATAACAATGCTGCAAATATAGATCTTTAGCAGAGAAAAGGGTGCCTGGCGAGTATAGTGGCAAGTATAGTAGAAAAAGCTGTCTTCTGGAGGTGTTCCTCTCTCTCCAGAACTATAGCTAGGGCCAACAAGACTCCTTCAGACTTATATATCATCTTTGTTGTACTACAGATTGAAAAGATAGTTCTTAGGCCAGCTCTTGTGGTCTAGTTGTGACCATCACAACAGCCAGGATGGAATGAACTCTGTTTAGCTTCTGGAATTCATGCAAATCATTATACTCGTCTTTGGGTTGCCTAATAGACCTGTACAGAGCTCAGTTCAGCTGTCCAAACATTTGAGGTGCCCTGGGGTACCTGGACATTCTCATCAGGCCACTAAATATGATGTAGAAAGGATGAGAAAACCACACTCTTCTGAATAGGCAGTTGGATGCCAGGTGGGGTACAAACTATTTGCAGCCCCCTGTTCTGCTTTTGTTATGGGTTAGACTTGAGGTTTCAGTCCAAAGGAGGTAACAAATGCTGATTCAGCGATGGTGACAGGGGATTGTGTGTGAGTGTTCTCCATGAGTGGCAGGGAGCAGAACTTGGGAAGCAGAGGGGCAGTGCCAAAGGGTCATTTGGTCAGTCTGTTTTATGTCCATTGTAAGAAGGAGATAACGAACATTATTGGAATTTGTGCTTACATCAGTCGTAAGGTGGACTATTGTAGCTCCTTACTTGGAGCATTATCAGGGCTCTGTCAAGAGGTAGTGGGACACATGATGCCAAGAAAAGACATTAAATGCATGGTTTTGATCTTATGGAGCAGAGGAGATGCTCAAGGTCTGGTGTACCAGAGGATGGGGGCTGAGGTGCAACATTTAAGGCTGCAAGTGTTTGAATCCAGAGATGGCCCAGATCGGGGTGAAAGGAGGGAGCTGTGAGTTAGGAGGGCTTGTGGTTCATGAATGTGTCAGCAGTGTGTGCTGCAGTCACAGTGCCTTGGCTGATTATGACTGAAACCTGGAGAGCAGGATCTGTGCATCTGCCAGTGTTTTGGAAGAACAGGTTTGGAGAGGTGAGTCCATGGCCATTTCCTTTCCCCATGCACTGTGTAGAGATTGCTGACTGAAAGGACCACCTTCCCGGCACCTGGGGATTGCTGTTTGACTTCTGCGAGGGAAGTTTGATACAGGAGAAGTCCATGGCTTTCTGTGCTGGCTGCAATCAAAGTCTGTGAGTTTCTGCTCTAATGAGTCCTGGTGGGAACACATTGTCTCACTACGTTTCTGGTCTCGCATCTCACACTGGGCTCCAGTAAAGCTCCAAGTAACTTTTCTTCGTGCTTCTGCCTGTCATTTTTTCAAGGCAGCTTGCCAGATTTTGCCACAGCTACAGAGTAACTGGGAGGCAGCAGCACATTCCTCAAGGGGCTCATTAAAATGCTGACAGCCGTAATGAGCTCAGCGTTTGGTTTTCTGCCACTCCCCATAGAGTTGTAAGCATTCTGTCGCTAATTAGGGAGCTCTCAGATGTGTTTCAATGAATAAGTACAATATAATTTTTGTTTGTCATTTGTTTTAATTATGTACAACAAGAAGAATAGAAATGAAGGCATTCTGAAAGGAAATTAGCCCGGCTTACGTCCTGGAGGGAATAAGGCAGAGAGAGGAAAAGTATCTTTGTGATTAAGCAACAAGTGGCCAGAGCCAAACTTTGATTCATGTGCTGGGAATAAGACAGTTCTTGTTACAGTCTACTCTCTTGTCACTGCAGCTCACAGCAAAGCCTTTGCCTGCTCTAATTAGCACTGTCTTTACCTGTTGCGCTAACTATGCACAGAAACAGGAGGAATATTCATCACCATTGCAAAATAATTTAAAGATGTTTTTTAATGAAAGAAAGAAAAAATCTTAATTAAAAAAACCTGATAACTTTTACTGTATTTCCACTGAACTCCAGTTTCCTCAGGACGTGAGCCCTGAAAAGAGCTGGCTCGATGGAGAGACAGTCAGGTGACAGAAATTTTCAGGGGCAATTAGACTAAGGAATGTTTAAACAATGGAATGAACAGAAATAAATTAAGAAAAACTGAATGCACATGCAGAAGAGAATGCCATTGGCTTGCCCAATAATTTAGCAGGTGGACAGGAAAACTGAGTATTAACTTGATTGATTGGTTCAGGAATTACAGAGTTAATGAGGTAGAGCTATGGATAGCAGCATTCGCTTCGGATGGCATTTTTTCTCTAAAGTTAACACCATTTTTCAATATTTCCATGATGGGAACATGGGAAGTTACAACAAAGAAATTTCAAATGTGAACAATGGATTCAGCTGAAATCGAAGGGTGAGGTTTTTTGGAAATGTCAAAGTAATTATTGGAACTGTTCATTTAAAAATCATATACTATTTATAGCCAAAAGAACCACTGTCAGCAAAACAAAACAAAAATATAATCATTAGATAATCAATCTATAATCAATAGACAGATGGGAAAGAGGCGAATAGCACCATTTCTTACACTTAAAAATGTATGGATTGTAAAAAAAATTATTTTGGCGGAGTGAAGAAGTATTTAATTCTGAAGTTTATTGCTTGTTTCTTGCTTTTATTATTAAAGTGTTCAGAACATTTTGCTTTTGGATATCAGTACTTATTCCAGGGATGCACCAAAGTAGCTTTCTTCTCCAAGCCTTGCATGTTCTGACCTTTCTAGAAAAGTGCACAAGACTCCAGTTGATGTTCTCAGCAGACTGACTTTTGAGAGAGCCTACATAGGCAGCTTGGACTTAAGGGTGTATATTGAGTAAACTTAGTGGATTTAGCTGAAATCCACCAAAAGCCTTTCTTCCAGTGTTTTCATAATACAAGAGCCTATTGTGATTTCTGTTGCAAGCCATTTGCAAAGTCCTGCACCTGGGACAAAATAAGCTCCCTCCAGAGGACAGGCAGGAAGCCTGGTGAAGAAAGTGTTGAACGTATCTCAGCAGTGTGCACTTCAGATGATGAAGGCAGACTGTACAGTGTGCGAAATAGAATCATAGAATCATAGAATTACTGAGGTTGGAAGTGACCTATAAGATCATCAAGTCCAAGCATTAACCTACCCTGACAAAACCACTTCTAAACCATGTCCCCAAGTACCACATCTACCCTTTTTTTAAACACCTCCAGGGATGGTGAATCCACCCCCTCCCTGGGCAGCCTATTCCAATGTTTAATAACCCTTTCAGTGAAAATTTTTTTCCTAATATCCAATCTAAACCTCGTCTGACATAACTTGAACCCATCTCCTCTCATCCTATCACTTGTCACCAGGGAGAAGAGGTCAGCCCCCACCTCTCTACAACCTCCTTTCAGGTAGTTGTAGAGAGTGATAAGGTCTCCTCTCAGCCTCCTCTTCAGAGGAGAAACTGCTTTCTTTATAATGAAAGGTAATGGAAAATGGTGTTCAGCAGGGAGGTGATGTTCAGAAGGGTGGCCTCCATGAGAAGAGACCAGGGGCTGCCTTTATGCTGCCCTGGTGCCAAACAAACAGTTCCAGCCAGCTTGACAATGGACCCACCTCATACCAGAGTTGAGCCAATCAGTGAAGCTGGTGGTACCTCTCTGAAAAAATATTTAAGAAAGGGCAAAATGCTGCATGGAAGTGAGGAATGAAGAGAAAAGAAGTGTGAGAAACAATTCTGTGAACACCAAGGTCAGAGAAGAAAGAGTGGGAGGTGCTCCAGGTTACAGATCAGATATTCCCCTGCAGCCCATGAATGGGACCACGGTGGAGCAGGTGAATATGCCCTGAAGGAACTGTGGCCTGTGGAGACCCCACACTGGAGGAGGTTTATCCTAAAGGACTGCAGCCTGTGAGAGCAACCCCCCTGCTGGAGCAGAGAAAAGTGTGAGGAGGAAGGTGCGGCAGAAATGAAATGTTATGAACTGACCACAATCCCCATTGCCCATCCCCCCTGTGCCTCTTAGGTAGGAGGTAGAGAAGTCAGGAGTGAAGGAGTGAATTTGAGCCTGGGAAGAAGAGGGGGATGGGCAGAAGTTGGGTTTTTTTTTGTCTTTCTTTCTCATCATTCTATTCTATTTTAGTTGACAATAAATTAAATTAATTGTCCCAAAGTCAAGTCTGGTTTCCCTGTGATTGTAATTGCTAATTGATCTGGTCTTTATCTTGACCCATGAGCTTTTTCAACTTATTTTAATTTCTTGCAAAATATAAAATTTACTGAAGGGAAGGATCAAACCAAAGGGAACTAAGCAAGTTAACAACAAAAGATCACAGAAAACTGTAGGTCATTGGAGGAAAAATTGTTAACATAGAAAGGTAGAACGAGAGATTTTTGGTGCTCTGTGAATGAAGTAACTGACAATAGGGCAAACTGCTCAATGGATAGCAAAGGAACTAATGATATTATTGCTACAAACTACTGATATTTGTATAGGTCACTGATGTTTGCAACAAGATATGACAAATTTATTTTAGGTATGCATTAGAATATCATATGCAATTGCATATGTTACTATCACTGAATAGCAAACATTTAGCATCAATATTTTTGTGTATTTAAAGCTATCAAATGATACATTTTTTATAGGGTGCACAGATAAAATGGCATTTGAATATGCTTACGCCAGAGAGAGACTCTCACAACCTTATTTTTAAACTACTGAAATAGTGAATTTTCGTGGTTTTGTCAAATATTTATTAATGCAGCTGGCTTGTTTAGCAAAGTTAAAGCATCACAGCTCAAGACCTGAGCAGAATGACATAGTGAATGAACCATGGAAGCAGGGGTAAGACAGGGTTTAGCCACAAACACTGCCACCAAGAAGAGCTTAGGTATTCTGGTGTCTGCAGCCTGCTAAGTAGGAATGTAAGCAGAGAATTGGCCTGAAAACAAACTCTAGTATTAAACAAATAGAGTGATAATGCTGATGATCAGAAGATACCAGGCCATCAGGGGAGAGACCTGTAAGCCTATGTCTGCAGACCCTGCTGTAAGCCCCCACCCTAGCCAGGATTCAGCTACCAGTGTATGAAGGACCTAAGACATGCCTGTTTATGGCACAGCTGTGTAATCATCACTCAGCTACAAAAGATCTGTGAGGAATTCTATAGAGAAGAAAAGAGTACTGTCTGATTACAGATAGAAGTGGAATTGTTGAGATGTGATCATTGCTAGCTCAAGGATTCAAAAACACACAAAAACCTCACAAAAGGTCTAGAATCTGAAAGAGGAGGAGGGATACAAGTCAGGCTAGTCAGGGGCTGGAATCCCCAGTCCATTCAGTTCATCACCAGTGTATGATGGGTTGACCTTGGCTAGCTGCCAGGTGCCCACCAAGTCTCTCTATCACTCCCCTTCTTCAACTGGACATGGTGTTGTCCAAATGCTTCTTAAACAGTGAAAGGCACGGGGTATTGACCACATCTCCAGGAAGGCTGTTCCGGTATGTGACCACCCTCTCAGTAAAGAAATGTTTCCTAATATGAAGTCTGAACCTCCCCTGACACAGCTTTGAACCATTCCCACGCATCCTGTCATAATACCAGGGAGAAGAGATCAGCACCTTGCTCTCCACTTCCCATCCTCAGGAAGCTGAGGGAGCAATGAGATCACCCCTCAGCCTCCATTTCTCCAAACTAGCCAAGCCCAAAGTCCTCACCCGCTCCTCATAGGATATACCTTCCAGCCCTTTCACAGGCTTTGTTGCCCTCCTCTGGATGCATTCAAGTGCCTTCAGCTGCTTCTTAAATTGTGGGTCCCAGAACTGCACACAGTAAAGGGGAGGCCACACCAACACTGAATACAGTGGGATAATCCCCTTTTGGACCGGCTGGTTGTACTGTGTTTGATGCACCCTAGGATGTGGTTTGCCTTCTTGGCTGCCAGGGCGCACTGGTGGCTCCTATTGAACCTGCTGCCAACCAACACCCCCAGATCCTTTTCTGCAGAGCTGATTTCCAGCAATTCCTCTCCCAGTTTATATTTGTGCCCGGCACTGCTCCATCCTAGGTGCAGAATCTGCCATTTGGACTTGTTAAATTTCATCCCATTAATGATTGCCCAATGCTCTGATCTATCTAGATCCCTCTGCAAGACCTCTTATCCCTCAAGACAGTCAACAGCATCTCCCGGTTTAGTATCATCAGCGAACTTGCATTGAGCTCCTGCATCTACATCATTGATGTTTACCTCTTCCCCTGCTCATCTCCTTATGAATATCTCCACTGCAGAGGTCTAGTGACATTGAAGATACACAGTCAGTGCTTCAAATGATCTCTGCCTGATTACCATGAGGTCTGGTACCCCATGGTGGTCATAGGCTGTAGCATCATCTAGTTCAGTGGTCTCCAAACTTCTTTGACTGCACATCCCATCAGTAAAAAAAGCACACCTCCCAATATACATATATTCATTTATTTATAAAGGATATACATATGCTACTTTACTAACACATTATGTACATTATGAAACATACATAAAAATAGAAATGAAAACAGGATGAGATGAATATGAAATAAACACTTAAAAATTATTTTTAAACTATTAATGGTACAAAAATATTTTCTTCCTATGCGCCAGCGGATTGTCTTGTGCACCCCACTTTGGAGACCACTGATGTACTTCATCCAAAGGCATTTCTGAGCACTATGTTAGTTATGCACTGTAAAGGTCCCTGTCGTGTACCTAGAGTACCAAGAACTTTCTGAAGATATGAATTTTCTAAGTCTAGATTAACTTGAGGGATGCTATCAGCATGGCCCAACTTGCCACTTGTTCTTCTGTGGCCTTTCTTGGCTTTGAGAGAGCTGAAGAACTTTCTAAATGGAAGTAGAAAGGAAACCCTGGAGTGATCTCATACATTCAACCTCTCTGAGCAGTCTTTGGTCTGATCAAACGGCTAAAACTCTCTGAGATTTCATGTTGAGTGTTGCCTTGAAGTTTTTCTGCAGAAGGGATCCTGGGAATCATCTTATTCTCCTGCAAAGTGACATGTCACTTATTTTAGTAAGGTAGATTAGTGTAAGATGAATTTAACTAAGAATCTGACATCAAGGGCCAGGAGTATTGTTGGGAGGTTTAGTTAAACCTTGGTAGTGGAGATATTAATATAGGCTACATTCAATCAAACGATGCTGCTTTTCAGTGCTCCCCTTGGGAACGCTGATGCTTACATGTTATATCGGGGTGACCCACTGTAAAGCTCCAGTCTTTAACTGTCCACTCCCCCTCTCCTGCCATGTCCCATTTCATTTTAACTGTCTCTTTAGGCTCTGCAGATTAGACACAGAAGGAGAAGAAGGAAGGATCACTGCTTCATGCTCAACAGCCTCTTCTGCAGTGTGGATTCACTTGCCTTTACATGCTTAGTATTGAATTTGAGTATTGCTCAGAAAGGCAGTGTAGACTTCATCTTAGAAACCCGTGAGGAGGGGTAGCAGGCAATTCAAAGTGGAGATCTTATTGAGCCTTGATGAATCCTCTTCTTTGGAAGAACACCTAGAAAGAAGGGAACGCTGGCCTATTTCAGGAAAACTTAACAAAACAAAAAAGAGTGAACAAGTGAAACTTCATGGAAAATATTGCCTAAATTCTATTCTATGTCAAATGAGGGTCAACAGTGTAAAGTACAGTCATGATTGTTTTCAGAATACACCAAATGCACCATTAATGGCTTTGCCACCAGCATGTTACTAGATCCTATACATTTTTCCCACAGTATATAGAAATAAATATGTAATTCCTTAATTAAGTATTTGTATCAAAACAAATGGATTCAAGTGTGTAAGTTACTTTTAGTCTCAAGAACAAGGCTGGAAAGATTAATCCAAACTTACTCAAGATCTGATGGTCTTTGACTATATGTACTGAACTGAAGTTTTCGAAACTTTCTGTGAAAAGAACTAGTGTGCTAGTTGTTCAAGTCACTTTGCTGGACCAGACCCACTCAGAAGTACAAAGCACATGTTCAGAATGCAATGAATATTTATGTAGAAACTTTGTTGGAGAAGTTTTCAAATCATAGAGCTATCTCAGTGGATATTATTATGTATAATAAGGTGATTACATGGTTGCTGTGATGTAGCTTCCTCCTTTCAGGAGGCCTTGAAACAAGTCAGGAAGAGCAGGGGACAGGCATAGGCTTACCTATGACACAGCTCTGGCAAGAGTATTTGTGTGTCAGGGAGATGTCTGGGCCTGAGCTTATTTGGAGCTGGTAGATCCAGGGAGAGAGGAGGCATGGGTGGAGATGACACCGATGAGGAAAATTAGAGCACCACTGTGTCTTCAGAGTCGCGGTGATTATGGCTTCCAAGAAGAACGTGCGCACAGTTGCTTTGGCTCTAATTTGGCCATGAGCGTAGACAGTAAAACCTCCAGGATGGGGAATGCACATAAAGCTTTGCCACTGAGGATGGAGAATGAAGAGCCTCTCTGGGCAAACAATTCCAATGCTTTACTGTTCTCAAGGTGAAAATGTTTTTCTTACACGTAGCCTGAACCTCTTTTATTTAATTCTTAATTTATTAATGTCTAGCCATTATCTTTATCTCTCATGCTCTCACCATCTGCTGCTGTGTTGAGCCTGGTTCCATCTTCCTGATGGTTGCTTGTGGGTATCGTAAAGTTGCTGTTAGGTCCTCCCAAGCCCTTTTCTTCTCCCATCTGAGCAAGTCCAGTTCCCTCAACCTCTCCTCAGTGTAGACCCTTATGGTACTCCACTTGTTACAGGCCTCCAGCTAGAGTATGGCCTATTAAGCACCACCACCGCTCTCCGAGCCTGATCATATAACCTGTTATTACCCATCCCAGTTGTCCACTCACTCAGATAATAACATCCTAACCTGGTGTTATGGTTTGAAGCACCCACAACAATTTATTCTCGTTTAAATAATTATTCTATCACCCAATCACCTATCCCCACCTGTGAAGGAGAATCAGAAAACCAAGGAAAACCTAGGGTTGAAATATAAACAGATTTAATAGAATAAGACTAAATAATTAACATTAATAATACTAAAGAACCAATATCAATCCCGATACCAATATAAAATATACAAGAATTATACTCATCAAATTACATCGGTAGGAAGCTGTGCACTCCCAGCAGTGGATAGCAAATGTTGGACACTGAGGGCTACAGCTTCAGGAAGAAGGGAAGGCCTTAGAGGTCCGGCGCCAGGGCAAGAACTATTCAGGATCACAGCTATCATGGAAGAGAAAAAAATTCCTCCGCAAACTTTCTAATTGATATTGAATGTGATGTTCCTGGTATGAAATAATCCTGGTGGCCAGCTTGGGTGAAGTGCCCGGGTCTCGCTCCTCCTCATCCCCGCACCTGGCGAGCTCGAAAACACTGAGACCTTGAAACCCCCATACCATAGCTGGCTATAAAGGAAATATTTTTACAAATTCAGTCACTAGAGTCTTCTAAAAATACAGTTTTCCCAAGCAATAGAAGAAACGTTACTGAAAAGTAAAATTACTGAAAGATAAATTAATCCTGTGTTGCTCAAACCAGGACACCTAGATGGAAGAATATCCTGGGAGACAATGTCAAAAGCCTTGCTGAAGTCAAGGTAAATGACAGTCACTGTTCCCCCCATCCATAAGGCCATAATTAGAGAAGGCAAGCACATAGATCAGGCCTGTTTTACCCTTGGTAAGTGCACGCTGACCATTCCAATCCCCTTCCTCTACTTCATATACCCTAACGTACATTACGTCAGAACTTGCTCCATGATTTTTCCAGACCTCCTAGAAGACATCTGCTTCTCCTGTTTGCTGTCTTTCACCTTTCACCTTTTCATTCTTCTACAGCCTGCCAGCACAACATCTAATCCGAGTCAATCTGCTTCCTGGAAGCTTTTTAACCACACGATTTCTGTCCCACCAAGAGATAAAGCAGAAAACTGCAAACCACGTTGCTTTCCGTGATGTGTGAGATTGTGTTATTGGAGGAGCAGAGACACAAACTGAGGAGACATTTCAGACAACACCGAGCTGCAGCACGGAATGTTAATAAACACTTGAGTAACCCCACAGCCCTCTTCAGTATTTTGATGTTTCCAACAAAGTGCTGATGTTGTCAGCAATTCCTCTCCTGGCTGGTAACTCAAACAACTGTGAAGAGACTGTGTCTTCCCCGGAGGGAAGATATGCTGCAAGGCTTGTGGCGTCTTGAACGGGCCTGTGCAACCACACTCCTGAGCACATGGGCTGGGGCATGTCTGGGCCCTGCCTGGTGGTGCCGTTATAGAATTATTGTCCTGTGCACCCATGTATTGTTGTGTTGGAAAGAGCGGAAGGGTCAGAGTGGGTGTGCGTGTGTTGCAGCTTACCAGGGCAATGTTTTTAAAGGTGAGCACTGAGAACATGTACTGCCTCTCTTGGGATGTGTCAGGAGGGATACGGGAGGTGATTGAGGCCTCAAGACCCACTCAGGCAATCATAGAGGACTGTGCAGTAGAGACACAAACCTGAGCTGTTTCATTCACACCAACTGCCTGACCACATCTCTGGAACTGACTGCTCTGAGAATCATAGGTGTTGTGGTTTAACCCCGACTGCCAACTAAGCACCACACAGCTGCTCGCTCACTCTTTCCCCCGCCATGGGATGGAGGGAGAATCAGAAGGGTAAAAGTGAGAAATAAACTTGTGGATTGATACAAAAGCAGTATAATAATTAAAAAGCAATAATAATAAGAAATAAAGTTGTAAGGAAAAGGGAGAAACAAAATAACAATGAGAGAAGAAAATAAAACCCGAGAAAGACAAGTGATGCAAATCAAAAGAATTGTTCACCACTAACAGACCAGTGCTCAGCAGACCCCGAGCAGCAGCGCCCCAACCAAACTCCCCTCGTGGTTTTATAGCTGACCATGACATCATATGGTATGAAATGTCCATTTGCTCACTTGGGGTCACCTGTCCCAGCTGTGTACCCTCCCAACTTTTTGTGCATCTCCAGCATACTCACTGGCAGGACAGTCAGAGAAGCAGAAAAGGCCTTGATGGAGTGTCCAGCACTAACTAAAACATCATTGTGTTATCAACACTACTTTCAGCACAAATCCAGTACATAGCCCCACACAAGCTATGAAGAAATTTAACTCTATCCCAGCCGTAACAAGTACACCAAGGAAATCTCAGCTTGAAGGTAGCTGGTTAATTGGCTGCAAAGCACAAGCTGAGCCATCACCCATGCTTTGTGTGTGCTCGGCAGACCAGAATCTGGGCATGAACTGCAGGTTAACTTTCATGAAAATGAAGACACATTGTCTGTCCCTTGCCATGAGTGGAGTAGAGTGTACCAGAGGTAGATGGCTTTTAAAAGACTGAACCTCAGCAAGGTGAATCCAGGCACATCCTTCCACTGCTGCAAGTGGTCATTCGAAGTACTGACTGAGGACAGGACACCTTTAAAGAGTTGAGGGAGTTGCAGCTGATCCACAGCAGAGGCAGAGACTTCCTCCCCTGGCTGTGATCAGAAGGAATGTTTCACTCCTAATGCCTGTGAGTGGTGGAGCAATGAGAAGCTTTGGCAGAAGTTGGAGGTGAGATACTGAGAAGACAGAGCTTCAAATGTGACTCTGGGTCCTGCTGCTCTTGGGCAAGTACCCTTCCTGGCTTTTCACGTACCGTTTTGCACTCTCCTGGCTGCAGCGCAGTGCCTTTAATCATAGAAACCTATGGGTTTCTGCACACTTGTAAATTGTCCAGGCCTCTGCCTTTCCAGGGACTGTGAGGGCTCTGGCTCCCCTGCTCAGGCAGAGGGCATGCATTTGGGTCTTGCCCAAAACAAGCTCCTCACCAAAACATTGAATTCAAACTTCAGAGTCACGGAGCCGCAGTGATGCCTTCATTGAAGGAAATCAGGAAGCCAGAGAAATAGGACAATTATATTTGTCTCTAATTCCCTCTAAAATGTGAAAGCTCAGGCAGGTGGCCTCCCAGGAGTAACGTGGGTGGGAAAGGGGAAATGAGGGGATAAAAGCGGCTGGTAGTGTATAAACAGGCGGCTCGTCGGTCCACTTGTCTGGCCATGCGCTTTCCCAGAACACCACAGTCTCATCTTGTCTTCTCATGAAACACCATTTCTGTAATGATTTTGAGAATGAGTTCTCTAAGTCCCAA